>MJUU01035704.1:58317-102674 GCA_002080025.1 Modiolus philippinarum | reverse complement strand
GCAAACGATTTTGTTCAAACAATCTGTGAAGGAAGGGTCTGAGCATACTAAAGATCTTTTTAAACTGTGCAAAATTTTCTTCAACTTCGGTAGTTTGTTATTTTATTGCTACTGAGTCGATGCTAAGCTGGTTTACTGTTAAAACCTGAGAGTATAGCCATCCAAGTAGTTTCGTACAGCAGTACTAGCCTGCAAAAACACCATTTCTAAAAAGTTACTAGATTCGATGAAACATACTTCATGGTGACTTAAAGATGGAGAACAACAATTATTGTTGTTTTATTGCTTTATTTTACCATGTTATTGCAGAAATTTTGTCTCATTTGAATTTACTCCATTTAGTAGGGTGCCCAAGGTCCAAAAATATCGCTTAGTTTTCGAGTTTGGGTTAACGGAATCACACACGGCTAATCTTTGTTTTAAATGATAGAACAACTATTATTTTTCAAATTTTTAGTTGTCGTAGAAAGTTCCTGTGGTCACGATTTCTCCAATTTCTCCTTTTTTAAGGGTACCCTAAAATAGTGCTTGGGATATGGTATCTTTAAAGTTATAGAAAATAGTAGTGCTCTCTTACATGTTAATAAAAAGCTAAAAGGTCCAGACCTGAAATATTTATTTTTATTATAGAATGCAAGTTATTATTGACTGGTTTTTGTAATTTATCGGTATTAATATCGGGGTAAATTTTAGTCTAAATTAACGACATTTTCATTTAATGCGAAATAACTATTATTTCTGAAATATTCCAACTTTAACGAAAGTACATATACGAATTGTACCTATGCTCCAAAAATCATGGATGTAATGTCCACCGTTAAAGCGAAATCAACAAATAAAAAGCCAAAATTTGCGTAAAACTTTCAAATTTTAGTCGACCGAAGACGATGCCAATTGGTCACGTTCTTTTGAGTGTACAACGAAAGATAACTCTAATCATTTCTTGTCAGAATTACTTGACAAGCCGAAGTCTAGTTAAATAGCGGGAATCTAGTAACAATTTTCCATTGCTTATGTTTTGATTTTCCAAGCACATGTTTTTGTTTTCACGTTTAAAATCACTTTTCTATATCATTTCAGATAATATAATAAGGTTTTGTTTCAGTGGAAACGGTCTTGCTAAGATTTTTGTCAGTGGGTGTTTTGGGGGAAAATTGACTTATTTATACCATTAAAAAAAGTACGATTTATTTCGCCTAAACTTAGTTTATTTTTAGCGGTTACTTTCAGAATTTAATTCAAGCTTTCCTTTAAAGAAAAGTCCTATAAAAGTCAGAAATGCGGAGTTCTTTATATCCGAAAGAACTCCTCATATCACGGAGGTGCAAATATTCAAAATGACGGGCCTTTGAAACAAAATGCCACCTTTGAAACTTGTTGAATAAAGACAACAGACAAATCATTATAAAAAGTAAAACTAAAGAACTACCCCAAAAAAAAATTTACAACAATATTCGAATTTTGTTTCACTTTTATCTGTGAAATCAAGCTCACTTTAAAATGCAAAAGTTTTTTCAAAATTTTAGGAACTGACCTTTGACCCCATCTAAAATGTGACCAAATTCAATCTCTACGACATCGTCATTTCGATGCGCCATCGTACCCTCTTTCCAAACATGTATAATACAGGTTTGTGTTATTCCGTTAACCCAAAATCGGAAAAATCGTCTCTTGGGCACCCTACTAATTTTCCTTCATTGTTTATAAGAAAGTACATAAAAGTACGTATCGGCTTGTTACGGGATATAGATATAAAATTGTGTTACCAGAAATACTGTCCCCTGCATGAAAGCATTAACAACCATTTGTTTATTTCTATTTTCACTTTTGCTTTAAAAAAGGGCAAATGTAGCAAAAACAATAAAATCAAAAATAGAGGACGTTCAAATAAGAAAAAAAATCAGGATGGTAAATGTTTTCAACCAGACAGCAGAATTTCAGTATATTCATTTAATATTTCATAGACTGCTCCAGTTTGATTGTAATATTTATAAGATATTGGTTATGCTTTCAGATTTGGAAAAACGATTGGAAAAAGTTGAAAAAGCGAATTTGGAAAATGAATATCAAATAAAAATTACTTCACAAACGATTAAAATTATGTCACAAAAAGTTGACAGCTTATTTTCCACAATTGAATCAGGAATTCTATTTGAAAATAAAGCGAATAACGAAAACTCCCCACAGAAGATTGAAAAGAAACAAACTGACTACTCGACAATTCTACATACAACAGAATGTAATGGTTATGATCAGAACAATTTACCAGACTTAGCTTTGAAGGATGAAAACATATATATTTCAAATAAATCTGAACTCATCTCTAATGAAAACAAGGATGCTGAATTAGAAATTGAAACAGATGGTTCAGAGTCCAGTTCCATGCAAATGATCTTGGAAGGGACGACACAAGTAAAACTAGGGTCAAGGACAGTTAGATCAAAAACTGGACATAAACTTTGTTTGACAGCAGCAAATGTGGATAATAGAATTTCATATCATGAAAGTCAGGAATGTTTTCCAGGAGTAATGCAGCCATCCTTACAGACAGATAATAAACCAAACTTCCCACTGGCTACTGAAGATGAAACAAAAGACAATTTTAGGTAATGAAACAATATGTGTATAAAGTTGAGGCAGGAGGCTATTCACATCTCTGTTCTCATTTCTTATTTTGTATTTGCATCCAAATAATTCGGAGTTTATTTAATTAGACTTTACACCACAGCATTTTATTATTGTGAGTCTGTTGGTGTGCTTGGTTACATACGTTAAGGTTATACATCATAGTCCATGGCGGATTTTTTTGTGGGGGGGGGTGCTTAGATTGTAAAATATTTAAAATTCTCAGGGAGTTTTCGGAAAATTTNATTTTAAAAATTACCCCCCCCCCCTTTTAGCAGAAAGTCTGGATCCGCCACTGATAGTTTGTTTATTAAATCTGAAGTTGTAGTGAAGAATTCAACGCTGATGCAACCACTATGAAATTAAAGAGGACATAAAAAAATGTATACTTCCTTAAATTTAATGTTTGTCACAATCTTTACGTCTTCGTAAATGTCTCTCTTCTCCGGATATATTTGTCTCATTTGATCAAAATTTCAAATTCTAATTTTGGAATTATTTGAGAGTACTATTTCTGCCATATAATAATGGTTTACAGTGTAAGATGACCCATGTAAGATCGATGCACGCGACCTCATCTTACACGGGTGAATCACCAACCATATTTGTGCATTTTTGTGATAAAACAATCGTCTACAAGACAAAACGTCATAAAGAAGCTGACGTCATAATGTAAAGTACACTCAAATGGCAACGACGTTGTTCAAAAAGTTTAGGTTTGCAGACGTTTTTTTTCGTATTTTACGGAAGAAAAAGGCTCTTGCATTCGGTCAAAATTTAAGATCGAGATATCTTTCACTCGTGTAAGAAATTCTACGTCTTTTCAGCTACGCTCAACTCGAGAAAGACGCAATTTCTTTACTCGTGATAGATATCCCAGTGTTTAATTTGACCTTATGCAAGATCCTATTAGTTTCACCCACCCATTTTCCGTCTCACCAAACCGCCTGGGTTAGAACACCTACACGATCTTTTCCCGCGGTTTTTGTGTACGCTTGACATTCAAATCGCACTTGTCTTCTTGTTTTTTTTTCTTTTTAGATAAGCACATTTTCCAACAACGTCGACATGTAAAACTATATCTTTAACTCTTGACACTTACTATATGTGTCTGATAATTCTGAAAATAACGTAATACTCAACATTCAAAAATCCAGCCCGAATCTTAAGACGTCATGAAAAGGGGGCGTAACTCCCGTAGGTAAACAAAAGTCATAAAGGTCAAATTTCAGATCAACGATTTCAGTGAAAGTAAACACAAATGAAAAGCCACACACACACTATGCCAAGTAAATAATTGTGTAATGTAATAATTTTTTTAATTATTTAGTGTCAACAGAAATCCAACGTTATGCTTGATGGTACGAAACATGATGCACAGGGCCTTGTTACTAATTAGAAATTTTTTTTTACTATTCATGCATATACACTAACAAGGGCGGACATCAGTTCAACACCTGCTCGCTTCCACCCCTGTTTTATTTTGTTATTTCCACATTAAATGTCTAAAACTTAGTCTGGTTCACTTCCCAAGATGTTTATCTTTTAAAAAAATATCATGAGCCCCATCCGATTACCTTCCGTTTACTTGGGAGCAATCCTTTTTGTTGAGAAATGCACTGAATTGTCAACTCCATTGACCACAAACTTCCATATTTGGAAATAAACAAAATTCGGAAGTCTCGGAGGTTTACCATACAGTAACATTGAGTTCAAATTTCCCGCCCAATGACGTAATCAAGGAACCCTCGGATATATTCCTAAAATCTAAGGAAAGTCCAGAAAATTCCGAAGTTTACTTTCGTTTTCTGGTGGAAATGGATAGCTAACTCGGCAAGCCTCGCCAGAGAAATATTGAAATCTTACCCTTGGGTGTCTGAGATTTCTCGATCTTGCACTTTCAATGGTGTTAGTTTGTATTAGTCCGCTTTTATTTAGTCCTTATGAGTTACTATAATTTTTTTTCTGCATATGCGCGTTCCGACAACTTATGTCTCTTCAGTGCAGATAGTGTCGAAACTGTTAGAAGTCCATAAATCCATAAACCGAAAAAACATGTAAAAACTGATGGAGAACAAATAAGATCTAAATATGAATGCCAAAATCAGCTAAGGACAGATCTGTGAAAAAGGGAGAAAATCCTTAGTTTTAAACAAAATTTTCAAAAATTTATATACTGCAAGTTTCCAAAAACAGACACAATCAAATTATGCAAAAGAATAATAAAGCCATGCCGTGATCTCCGAAAAGGATTTTTAATGCCTTTGGTATTATATGATAGAAGTTTTTTGTATCTGTTTCTTGTTTACTCCCAATGAACTAAACAGTTGGCAATAAAGAAAAAAAAATATTTGAGACTTTGACTTAATTTGTGATTTTCAAACTGGCATGCATAATGGAAGACAAAGCACTATATTCTTGACAGCTCAAGCTAAGCATAATCAATGAGATCTTAGATTAATTTTGATATAGAAAATAAGACCCTAAATAACATTGTGCTCCTAAGTTCTGTCGAGTACAATAATGTTTGTTATCTCTTCACTGTTCAAGTTTGTTTTTCCATGTTGATCAAGTAATCGAAACAGCTAAAATTGCTGACAAACTATTTCTTTTGCAATCGAACCAACAATGGTATGACATTTCGCTGCTAGATATAATAGGCATTTGTTGACTGTACAAATTTGGTTTCGGGTTGTCGACATGTTATTGTTATCGCGATATTTGCGGACAAACATCTCTTTTAGGACAATCAATGCAGCTTTTGTAAGAAATTTTTTATAGATACTATAAGCAATCGCTGCTAGATAGAATTAATTTTTTTTATTGTTTTTTTCTGTGATGATCGTTACGGTTTATAGAGATTTTGTAAATTTTATTGATTCAATTTCTGGCAATTTAAGAGGCAATCGGTGACCATGCCTGTTTTTATATCCCCGCTTTTGCTTGGTTATTTTTGTTTTTGTTTTGTTTTGTTTTGTTTTGTTTTTTGTTGTTGTTTTTTTCTGTGGGGATCGTTACGGTTTATAGTGATCTTGTAAATTTTATTGATGCAATTTCTGGCAATTTAAGAGGCGATCGGTGGCAATGCCCGTTTATTACTTTGCCTGTTTTTGAACAGTGAAGAGATAACAAACATTATTGTACTTTAGGAGCACAATGTTATTTAGGGGCTTATTTTCTACATCAACAAAATTAATCTAAGATCTCATTGATTATGATAAGCTCAAAAATATATTTCCGCTCCATATTTAATTCCACAAAAATTAAAATCAAATTTCAAATAGTAGGTGTACAATGGCAATTTGCTCAAGGAGAGGTTGTCGCCAGGACGTGGGTATCCTCACGGCGGATGGACGAAAGGAAACCATGATCACGATATACTTATAATTTATTTATATAAATGTCAGACTATATGACCTCTTTTAGTCTTAAAATGCACATTTAAGGAGAAATGTCCCAACACAAAATTAACTTTATTTTGTGCAAAGCATTTCTCGACCTTTTCTTCCACAGCCACATGAAAAAAAAAAGAAAACTGACATTATCATAACTGTTGCATCCTACTTTTCAGAGGCCTCATCGTTTAAATTCATAAAATACTCGCAATTATTTTAAATCACTCTTACAGTATTCGCATAAATTCGTAAAATGATCGCGTCATTGCGTGTTTATGCCTCATTCACATACACGAATATGTTTTACGAATCCTTACAAATCTTTAAAATTAACAGGATTCGTAAAACTAACACGAATACTTGCGAATAAAACACATCAACAAGTGAATCGCGAGTTCTTTACGATGAGTTGCAAGTATGAACGACCACTTAACGATTTACTACGATTGTACGAAAAGCGATGCAGTTACGATAAAAGTATACGAATTGTTACGAATAAATGTGATCGACTTGCGAATGCATACGAGTGATCTACGAATTCCTGTGAGCACGAAACGAATTATGGCGATTAGATTCTAGCTTTTACGGATAATTAACGAGTTATTTACGATAACTTAACGAGTTTTTACGCACATCTGAGATTTAATTACGAGTGTTTCACAAACGGCAACAATTTTTCTTTTGGGTAACATTTACTTAATATATAAATTTCAGACTATATAACCTCGTTTAGTTTTA
The DNA here is from genome assembly GCA_002080025.1 of Modiolus philippinarum. NCBI lineage: Eukaryota > Metazoa > Mollusca > Bivalvia > Mytilida > Modiolidae > Modiolus > Modiolus philippinarum. Next base: position 95,916 of record MJUU01035704.1, on the reverse strand, counting down.
AAATGCACATTTACGGAAACGAGTAATGTCCTACCACAAAGTAAACTTTATTTTGCACAAAACCTCCTAGACTTTTTCTTCCACAGCCACAGGGGGAAAAGAGAAAATTGACATCATCACAACTTTTCCATCCAACTTTTAAAATGGAGATACAACTCAGATTCATATGCCGACCCAATCTTATTACCATATCGTGAAAGCACTCTCAAAGATTTCGTATAAATTCGTAAAATGCTCGCGTCATTGCGTTTTATCTGTAAATCAATCGCAAAACGACCGTAAACTACTCGCAATTATTCGTAAATAAATCGAAACACATTTTAGGTACCATATTACATGTATCCACGATTTATTGCGATCGGTTAACGATGACTTGCGATTTGTTAAGATTGGTTTGGGAGCACTTTACGCATTCGTGCAAAAATGTTCGCCATGACAAAAAAATTTCATGTCCTTACACGAATCGAGTTTACGAGTTATTTACGAATTTCGGAGAGTTAGATGCAAACGACTACGAATCGATCATTCTTAAGGATTCGTAAGAGACATTCGTGTATGTGAAGGGGGTATAACCAATATCATTTTAGAAAACATTTCTCGGACCTAATCGTTGATCATGTTTTTTTTTTTTTTTTTTGTTGTTGTTGTAATGCAAAGAAAAAATAATCAAGAGGTACATTGTTTTTTTTTTTTTATTTTTCTTTTCATTTTATAGATCATCAAAAGAATACGGTAATAAAACCAGAGAAAGTCAAAGTAGTATTGTAGCCACTGGATATCAAAATAGTAATGTAGCCATAGAAAATCAAAGTAATATTTTATCCACAGGAAATCACAGGAATATTTTATCCACACGAAATCAAAGGAGTATCTTATCCACAGGAAATCAAAGGAACATTTTGACTTCAGGAAATCAAAGAAGTATGGCAATGGAACGGATGACAGGAATTGGTACATAATTTTATTTCCAAAAAGTCTTCTTAAGATGACATAGTGTATTAACAAAACAGGAATCCTATTTTGGAATTATTAATGTTCAGAACTATATCTTATACCAATGCTAAAATATAAGAATGTATTCCAGAACTTCAAAAATTGTTAATCTTTGACATCGTTTAGAAAATTTACGAAAGATGAAACCAGAATTTTAAGTAGTATTGTAGCAACTTTAAATTTTGAATGCAAATTACGCATCTACAGACAAAACGCAATTATTCCACAAAATAAAATCCCTAAATATAAAATATTAATGATTTATGTTGCATACCATAAATGTCATTATTGACATCTTTCGGTCTTTCGTTTGCACCAAGACAAAAATCTGAAAGCTAACTTCACATCTACTGAATACATGCAACATTGCGCATCTAAAACAGATATGCAACAATTCTGTAACGAAATTAAAACCCAAAATCCTTAAATGTACGAGTTTGCGTCCGAAATCAACGTGACGAATGGACGGACTAGCATACGAGGCCATATACACTATTCTCGAACTTTCGAAAAGCGAAGATAATAACGTTAAAAATTGAGTTTTCACAAAGTGACTACCACAACTTCTGTTTCTGCAGTTTAGATGTAAATCAAACATTTGGAAGACCATCAATCTTAAAATATATAAATCTGATAGAGGGAGTAATGCAGTAATTCCTTATTTCTCTAGATATTGGTTGATAACTTAAGCATTTTATTTTCATATTTTTGCCTATTCTAGATTTTGAAGATGGACAGGCTATTCATCCTATATACAAATGGGCAGATGTGGCAATGAAATCACATTCTGAAGGTAAAATGCGTAAAATAAAAAAATAAATGGTAAGATAGAGCACAAAGATCACATCTTCTTTGAAATTAGTTAGCGTTGTCTTACAAAAATATATGTTTTTCCGAGGACAACTTGAAAGGCATTGTTGATAATTACATGTAACAAAAATTCAATAAAATAACAAATTAATTGCAATATTAAACTGTGGTCACTCATACTTAAGAGGGCTAAAACTGGATATTGCGACATTGGTAAGTACCTTTATAAAAATTATGAATTTGGTTTTCTTTAACAACTAACATGATTATTATAAGAATACTAGTAGTGCATCTACCAGCCTCTTTATAGCGATTTTAGAAAATCTAATGTTTCTTAGAAAATATGACCGCTTCGGTTCAGATTATTTACAAAAATTCCTAAAACACTTAGAAAAACAACAGCAAAACGTGATCGAAGGTCGAAGGACTTCAAGCAAAACGCATAGAATATGAATCTAGTGTATAGGTGAATTTGTATATTAATAAAAAAGAGATATTCTAAACTACAGTTGAATAAATTTTAGCAGTATATAATGGTAAGCGGAAGTTACAAAAATGTTAATAACTAATTTACATAATCGACTTGTTAAACTATGTCCATATTAACCAAATAAAACATAAAATTCGGGAATTAATATATACAGCTCATATAATTAAGTCCATATTAATAAAATAAACACTAAATTAGACAATTTGCATATCCGACATTATAAATTTAATCCATATTAACTAATTACAACCTAAATTGAGGGAATCTACATAGCCGACAAATCTGATTTTGTCCATACCTTCCAAGTAAAGCTTAAAATAAGGGAATTCATCTGCTTTAGTCTATCCTTACAAAATAAAACATTAAATGAGAGAATTTACATTGCTAACACCATATTTGTCAATTTTAACGTAAGATTAGAAAATTCATATACCCTGCACATTTGAGTAAGTACATATTAATCAAATAATACATTAAATTGGAGAATTTAGATAGCCAACATGTTAGCTTTAGTCCAAATTAACAAATTAAATCATAAAATAAAGGAATTTATAAACTGGCGCATTTGATGTAGTCCATATTGACCAAATCAAACTTAGATTTAGATAATTAACATAGCCGAAATGTAAATATTAATGCAAATATTAATTTTATCTCTATACCAAAACTTTCTAGTAATGATAGTGAAGTAATAATTATTTGACATAGAATATTTAAATGAATAAAAATTTCAGAGGAATCGTACGCGATTGAACTGAATTAATTTGAAACCATTCATTCCGTCATATCCTGTCAGCAATCAACAACCGACTACGCTGCACAGTGCTGTAAATAGAATCCCGTAAGAAGCGAAATCTCCATCGATATGGAATGTTTGACACAAAATTCAATCTCCTGTTGTGATTGGTTTAAGTTAAGTATTACAATCTCCGCCGAGATGGATTACAAAATACCAAAGATACTGTGAATATGCTCATTTCGAAAGCATATGTCCCTTCAGTGCAGATCAAATCGAGACATTTGGAAATTTATAACTGAAATATGTGTAAAAGATGATAGAGAAAAAATTACTAAAAGGACCTAAAAAACAAGCCAAAATCATCTAAGGACAGAGCTTTGCGAGAAGGAGATACTTCTTAGGTTCGGAAAAAATTTCCTCAAATTTACATTTTGCGAGTTTTAAAATAAAATCTGTTTTCAGGCCAGCACCGAAATACTGATGTATTTGAGAAAATGAACAGGATTTAAGATAAATCCTTCGAATTTTCATAATGCCACATGTGATTTATGTCACTTCCGGTATGAATAGTTTGACAGTATATTTGATGCCTGTCTTTAACTGTAGACAAAATCTTAGTGATTTTGGATTTATGATATTAGAATTTCCCTTTCCTCGTTCTAGCTTCGGAATTCGTTTGCCGATGTATTCAATAGACAATTCAGTAGTTGAGAAATATGAAGATCCTGTGATGCTATCATCTCTCCATACACTCCTTTAAATAAGAAAACAATGACAATAAGACTTTGTCGGCCATCATGCACATCGATTTAAATAAAACATACACAGCTATATATTATGGCAATTATCACAAATTATGGTGTAACAATATCGATCGATAAAAGTTCATTGTTATATAATTAAAATATTTGACTTTTAAATATTTTAATGATCCAGAGCAAATATTTTTATTTAATTATTCCAGAGCAGATATTTTTATTTAATTATTCCAGAGCAGATATTTTTATTTAATCATTCTAGAGCAGGTATTTTTATTTAATTATTTCTACAGATATGCGTACACAAATTGTTTAAATTCACAAGTCTAGGCTAAAATAACATGTACTGTAACTATAGTATATATTAGTTGTATGGTCATTTATTAAATTTAATACATTTGGGGTTGGGATGACAAGATAGTTGAAATATTAACTGAACTGACCTTCTAAGGGTTGGGTTAAAATCTATTAATGTCATTTAATGTTCAAGGAATGCTCTGGACCATTATGATTTATATTTTACAATATTTGTACATATGGTATAAATATGCACTTGTATAATCAGTTGTTTTGCTTGGACTGGACTATTAAAGATCAATATCACAGCACGATGTTGAGTCTTCATAGTGCCACATATTTGAAAATGGTGCTCGTGACCACGGTAAGTTAACTTAGAGTTTTTAATTTTTACTTCCTAAGTATGGCTGAAAATGATTTTAACATTCAAGGGGCATTTCAAAGTTTGGCAATACAAGTCTAAATAATAAATTATCGGTAAATGGAGTCGCTAATATTGTTCAAACTTTTGATGGCAGTCCAGAAAAATTTACAAATTGGACAAAACAAATCGAAAAATACAGGGTACTTACAAATTTGAATAATAGGGAGATTTTTTGGTTGCTCTACAATCTAGTCAACTGGGTGTTTCAGATTTTATAACTAGATGGCTAAGGGATGGAATAGATGATAAAACTTGGGCAGAATTAAAAGTACAATTGGCCTATCGTTTTAGTAATTGTGGAGATTCGAGAACAGCTTTAGAATTACTGAATAGAATTAAGCAAAAACCATTTGAAAACATTCCATTATATGGGGAACGAGTCTTGTTACTAGCGAAAGATGCATTCATAAATGAAAATTTGGATCAACATATTATTAAAAATCAATGAGTGAATATTTTTATAAATGGACTTAAAGAAGATTTTCTTAAATTAAAATTGATGAGAGAGAATCATCAAACTTTGGCACATGCAGTAACTTCGGCTATGCAAGAAGCCAATATAAGAAAGCGTTTTGAAATAAGACAGGGCAAACATCTTAAAACCAATGAAATCGATCAAAGACAAATACATCCTATGGAGAAAGATTTTTTGAAAACCAATAGGCATTAAATGTAATTTTTGCAAAGGATTTGGGCATAAAATTAAAGATTGTAGGGATAACCGGAAACATACCATTAATGAAGTACAGTACATTAATAGAGAACAAATAAAAACCAGAGAAAATTATCAAAACAAGAGGCATTTCGGGGAAAATTTTAGTACAGATAGGAAAGGAAGGTTTGCTCGACAATTAGCAAAGAATTCCACTTAAACCGGTGCTAGGGGCCGTCTTGAACTTACTATGAGGTATGAGCAAAGCTCATTGTTGAAGGCCTCATAGTGACTTCAAGATGAAGAACAACAATAAAAGCGTTGTTCCTTTGCTTGTTTTTTAACCATGTATTTGTAGAGACTTTGTCTCAAGTGCATTTACTCCATATCCTTTTATTCACCATTGATAGGACTCAAATTACATGTAGGAAATGCGGGAGGCAAGGACACTTTAAAAGAGAATGTAGATCATATAAAAATATGTCCCAAATAGGAACAACCGTTCGGCAAAACTAGGGAGGTCGTTTTATAATGAAGTCAGTAAAATGACCGGTAGGCATACGTTAACCATGTAAATAACATTAACAGAAAGGTTGAGAAAAGATTTTTTAAAGGCAGACATTACAAAAACAATTATGTTGATGGTTACTTGTTTAATAATGATTTTTACTGTTATAACCTACCATATGATTATTATGATGCTTGTTATTTTATGATCACCCATATGATTACTATTATCTCAATAATAGAAATGATTGTACATATCAAATATGATTACTATTATCTCAATAATAGAAATGATTGTACATATCAATCATATAACCCAGATAGATATCCTAGTGTAAATAGTACATGTTTTTACAGAAAACGACGCTGACCGACAACCAGTAACACGAATCGGTAAACGGAAATACGCCCGAAGCGGGAATCGACACCGAGTGTAACCGAAGTTTGCAATCGGAAACGAAAGTTACCGAACATTGCCGACATTCGCAATCGGGAACGAGAATTACCGAAAATAGCCGAGCAACTTAAACGAAACCGAAAGTTGCCGCAGGGTCTATGAAAACAACTTATTCTTCCTTAGCAGACCCAGGTTCACGTAACAAGTCTGTTAAAAGAAAAATTGCAAAATCTGGTAAAGTTAAAAACAATTCACAACCTGATAAACTAATTAGTACTTCGAATGAACCTATTTTAATAGATAACTCTAATGAAATTGAAACACATGAAATTAATTAAACTGTTAACCCAAATTCTATTTTAATTAAAGTAAGTCACATGAAGATAAGGTGTCTTGAGGATAGTGGGGCTTCAGTATCATTATTACATAACAAAATTTTTAAACAAATTAAAGGACTTCCACCTTAAACTAAAAAGAGAAAAGAGAGTTCACTTACAAGGGGTAACTGGTCAATCATTACATATTGTAGGTAGTTTGGAATTTAAATTCAAATTTAAGGTAATGAATTAGTTCACACAATTTGTAGTTGAGGAAATGAATAGAAATGCAATTTAAAGGCGTGACTTTCTCACAGCATTTCAAGTTAGGGTGTATTTTGATTTAAACTGTTTAAGAATTAAAAACACACATGTTCCAATGGAAGAGAACATACATTTGGCTTCAATATGAAGGCTCACTCAAGCAACTGTCTTAAAACCTCAAACAGCAAATGTATGTCTGGTTAAGGGTAAAAGGGTCACTCATATACCCCCCCCAAAAAAATCTTTTGAAATAGCAGCTTTAGAAAAAGGATTAATCAGTAACGAATCGGGATTGGTAGTTTACAATTCAATAGCTACTTTTGGCAATAAAAACAAACTTTCAGTATTAATAATTAATCACACAAATAAAACTGATAAATTGAGAAGGGATGTAGCAATAGGAAAGGCATTCCCGGTGTTAGAAGAAAATGTTGTTCGCTTGGAATCAATGCAAGACACCAAGGGTTTAGAAATTGATTTAGAAAAAGACCTCAATGTACCTGATGAATATAATGATGTTGTATTAGAACTAGTAAGCAAGAATCGGTCTATTTTTGCTTCTAGTGATAAAGACCTCACGCAAACAGATACTATTGAATGTAAGATTGATACAGGTGACCACCCACCTATAAAATTGAAACCATACAATTGGCCACTTAACCAAAGGCCAGTCATTGAACAGGGGTTTAAGCAGATGCTTGAAGCAAACATTATTACCAAATCTAATAGTCCTTATGCTTTCCCAGTAGTAATTGCTAAGAAAAAAAGATGGTTCTTCAAGATTTTGTGTTGACTTTAGGAGATAAATCTACAGCTTATCCACTTGAAAAAATTGAAAACATTTTGGCTCTCTTAGGTAAAGCAAACTACTTTTCAACCTATGATTTAAGATCGGGCTTCTGGCAGATCAAAGTTGCTGAAGAGGATAGGGAGAAGACTGCTTTTGTTTGTCACAAAGGTCTTTTGCCATTCACGGAATGAAGCCTCAGTATTTTAAATGTTTAGAATTTTTATAAAAACAGTAAATTTCTATTACACTCAAAGTAAAATTTTCATGTCAGACAAGTCTGACTATCGGGCTGGTGAATACCCTCGGGGACCTCTGGTCCACCAGCAGTGGCATCGACCCAATGGTTCAAAATACAAAAAAAAACCGATGTTGCATAAAAAAACAGTAAAATTTCGTTATGCTGTACACGTGTTTCAAGGAGTAACCTCTCATCAGCAGCATTTAAATCAAATAATTTGGAAAGCCATAATCCAAAAGTTGTCCAAAAAGAAGTACTCATTACCAAAAAAATCGAAATAGGAAGCCAAATCCAGTACCAAGGACATCTACCGAGTGCCATACATGGAATGAAGCCTCAAGGTAAAATTTTCATGTCAGACAAGTCTGACTATCGGGCTGGTGAATACCCTCGGGGACCTCTGGTCCACCAGCAGTGGCATCGACACAATGGTTCAAAATGCAAAAAATACTATAGAAAATTTATTCCAAATTTTTATACAATTGATACTCCATCAATTAACACTACAAAGAAGTATGCAAAGTTTAAATGGGATGAAAATTGTCAAGAAGCTTTCGACTTTTTGAAAGACAGCTTAACTGCTGTTCCAATCTTAGCATACCCAGATTTATTCAATATCTGTTTTATATACATACTTGACTTGACCAGATTTGACCAATATTTGTTTTATATACAGACGCTTCAAATAACGCCATAGGAGCCTGCCTTACGCAACAATGTAATGAAGGTCAAGGAACTTTACCAGGGGTCCCTAATGAGAAACCAGTATATTTTCTTTCACATAAATTATCTGATACACAGACTAGATGGTCCACTATTGAAAAAGAGGCTTACGCTATTTTCTACAGTTTGAATAAGTTAGATCACTTTTTACACAATGCACAATTTAGTATAAGGACTGATCACAAACCTTTGATTTATCTTTTAAAGTCCCAAATGCAAAATAAGAAAATTCAATTATGGAGTTTGCACAATTCATCCTATGATTGTGAAATAGAATGGGTTAAGGGAACACATAATACTATAGCAGATTATCTTTCTAGAAAACCCTTTAGGCAAGAAAAAAGTGATCAACAAGAACCGGAAGTAGATATTGATATTAGTGACAAAACCTTTTAATTTTATTTACTTAACGCCAATTAATTTAATCCAAAAGACTTTATTACCAGTAGATTTCAGGAAAAGGATAAGACAGGCGATTTAAAAAGTTTAGAATTACCAGGGTATGATATCATTTATGAACAATCTTTGGATAAAGAGTAAATGGAGATTAAAGAACAATTGCAAAATGATAAAGCACCAAAAGGTATAGCCAAGTGTTACATAATAGTCAATGATATCTTGTATTACATTTCTAACCTCTTCTACAAATAACTGACACACCTGCATTTCCCTTCCAGAAAATCTCAGTAGATTTGCAAGGACCATTTGAAGTTACCCAAGCAGGGAATAAATATATTTTAACACTCATTTGCCATTACAGTGGATGGCCTTTGGCATTTGCCATCCCATCAAAAAGTTCGGAACATGTTGTGCATTATCTCTCGGATGAAGTAGTGACGTCATACTTAGTTCCGATTTGCATTGTCAGTGACAACGGAGGCAAATTTACGTCCAAACTCTTTAAAGAAACCTTGCAGGAACTTAACAAAGTGCATCTAACTACCTCTTATTATCACCCTCAGGGTAATGCTAAGGTTGAGCGATTGCATCGAACTCTTAATGACATCTTGTACAAAAAAAACACGGTAGAAAACTCCACAACATGGGGTGTAAGTTTAAACCAAGCATTAGCTGCAATCAGGTCCTCAAAAAATCAAAGCAGTGGGTTCAGCCCATTTTTTCTGTTATATGGACGTGACCCAGTCCTTCCAATTGACAATGTCTTAAGACCTAGGAGAAAATATGTAGGGGAGGAACCCCATAAAATAATGCTAGAACAACAACACAAAGCATTTACCATGATTCATAGAAACATGAAAAAAATCAAAAGAAAAACAGAAACAAAATGCAGACAAAAATAAACATGAAGTAGGGGATGCGGTATATCACAGAAATCATTTAAAGAGGGGTAAATTAGATTGTAAATGGGTCCCTTATTACAGAATCATTGAAAAAACTTCACCTGTAACTTTATTAAACATCAACTGGAAGGTTCGGTAGTAGACAAAGTGCACGCACTACACTTAAAACCAGCCAACATCGATTACTGGGAGGTTCCAAAGCCGCAAGAAACACGTACATTTAGAAAAACGAGGTATGCAGTACCTCCAGAGGAAAATAGTAGTAGTGAACCAGAAGACAATGATCTTACTCTCGCTCCTCGGGAGAGACTCTCTTATAGATATAAAGTGGAGCGAAATACGTCTTCGGATGAAGAAAACAATATTCCACTCGCGGGACTAAAAATGCGATTAGCGCAAAGAGCACACCAAAATCAGGCATCGCCTGAAACCTCTGAATCAAGAAATTCGGATGACGATTTGGGTGAAAGTGATGATAGTAATCATATGTCGGAAGATGAAGTAAAAATCAAACCGGCCAAAACAAGAAAAACGAAGTAAACATAAGACATATGAGTCGCCAAATAACAAGCATATAAAAACCTTTTCTCTGCCATTTCATGTTTATTTGAATGATGCTGATAAATGACTTCAATATATTCATTTGTATATAAATAATATTAAAAAGAACTCATTTCAAATTGTAAATAATGTAATTTTTGTGTTTAACAACATGTTGTACAATTATAAGATTTAACATAAAGTCCTTCTAGTCATTTCAGATCAAGATCGAATTAAACCTTAATGTTTAAGCAATGACCACGGTCGATCATTGTGATGAGAAGATTTCCAGTCACAAAAATTGATTTTAGATGTACAAGTATGACCAAATCAATTTGTTTATTAAAAGGGAATCTTGTAATTGTAAAACAGTCATTTGTCCATATACCCCAAAAAATAACATATTTCATCAAGGGTTCATGGGTAGTTACAAAAAAAACCTTTCCAATTCGCAATGGTATAAGTCATAGCAAACAAGAAACAAACATCCACAATTACTATTACGCCTCCAATTGATATTTTACAGTTAAATGAATCTTGTACGGCCAACAACGATTTCATGACACTTTTGCCATTTTTTTAGTTTCAATCTGTAAACAAGATCGGGGATAGTGACTCATTTGGCATGTTGTTGGACTTATACTTTTACAAATTTAAAACTATGGAAGCCATTCAAGATAAGAATTCCAAAATTTAATATGACAAAGTTACCTGAAAAACTCAAGTATGTCAAGAGTATTTCAATGAATGGATTGATTAATCAATTACACTCCACTATACCGATAGAAGTAGACTCTAAACTTCCAAATTGGGTGCATACCTAATTTTTTTTTTGCTGCTTTAGTTATTGGTATTATAATATTTTTAACATGCAAATATAGAACTCGTTTAAGGAAAATCTGCTCAGCCAAACAGGGAAGTAAGAAAGAGGCTCGAGTTGGCTTCACCAATTGCTTAGGTTGCGACCACCTTGGGTCAACAGTAGTTGAAGGCGATGATACAGCTTAGGGAGCTATTGCAGCTTCCGCTCCTCTGGTTAAAAACAACGGTCACATATATCTAATTTTCGGGTTGCCAAGCAATAGTAAATAGACCAATGGAACTCCACGATTAAAATGGTCAGGCAATCGAGATGGATATAGCAAATGGTAAAACTATACGATTACAATGTAACCCAGACTATAATATGCAGTGTTTTGTATATGAAATGGTGACGGAGACAGAATTTTGGTAGATGGTGAAAATCAACGTCCAGCTCACATAGACGATGTCCACATTGAACGAGATGGGGATGGTATACTGGTAGTGGTACATGGTATACTGGTAATGGTACATGGTGTTCTGGTAATGGTACATGGTATACTGGAAATGGTAAATGGTATATTGGTAATGGTACGTGCTATACTGGTAAGATGATGGCAACATGGACTGAGCATTCGCTATATATGATACTCACTCGACTAGATGGCAGATGGTACATGGTATACTGGTAGAGAATGGTGTCAACAGAGACTGAGCATTCGCTATATATGATGCTCACTCGACTAGATGGAAGATGGTACATGGTATAGTGGTAGAGGATGGTGTCAACATGGACTGAGCATTCGCTATATATGATGCTCTAACAACCAGATGGAGAGATGGCGAGTGGTATACTGGTAACTGGTGAAAATCAACGATGGTGTCAAGGGAGAAGGCGTCTCGTTCCAATGGACGTCCTGTGTGATGATTCTCATCACACAACAGCTGTGCGAGTGTCCGTTACATATGACACTCATGAGCACACGGTTCCAGAGAAGCAGGACGGATCCGGAATGGATGTCGCAGTAGAAAGACAACTTCAGCGAGGGAGCAGTTTTTTTTATGTCGGGGTTGTACTACGGCGGCAGCTGGTGGATCCAGTTAACTGTGAGGACCCGTTGGAGACATACCGGTTCCATGAGCTGTGAAAGACAATTACCATAATCGTTCCAGATGTCAAGCTCATCCATTTCAGATGTTGGTGACTCTGTGCAGTAGTGTAGTGCCATGGACATTGAACATTACTTAATTTTTTTTTTATTAATAAAATGAAATTCTTCGCCTAATTGATTTTATCGATCCTATTGTTTCTAAAATTAACGGGGAGAATTCTAATTGCATTATAATAATTATTTATTTAGGGGAGGTATGTAACAATATGGATCGATAAAAGTTCATTGTTATATAATTAAAATATTTGACTTTTAAATATTTTAATGATCCAGAGCAGATATTTTTATTTAATTATTCCAGAGCAGATATTTTTATTTAATTATTCCAGAGCAGATATTTTTATTTAATTATTTCTACAGATATACATACACAAGTTGTTTAAATTCTCAAGTACATGTAATTCAATTACTCTAGCCTAAAACAACATGTACTGTAACTATAGTATATATTAGTTGTATGGTCATTTATTAAATTTAATACATTTGGGGTTGGGATGACAAAACAATTGAAATATTAACTGGGCTGACCTTCTAAGGGTTGGGTTAAAAACCTATTAATGTCATTTAATGTTCAAGGAATGCTCTGGATATTATGATTTATATTTTACAATATTTGTACAAATGGTATAAATATGCACTCGTATAATCAGTTGTTATGCTTGGACTGGACCATTAAAGATCAGTATCACAGCACGATGTTGAGTCTTCATAGTGCCACAATGTGAGTAGTGATCACCCACATAGAAAATATAAAAATTGTTTCTAATTGTACAATATCAAAAGGTTGATTTTTATAACTTACATTCTAAAAAGGCATAATTATTTTACTGGCAAGTACACTCAAACCCATAAAAGAAGACAAATTTTAAATTTCTTTAAACTATATGAGAGTTCGAAATACTGAGGAAAAAAGTTCCAAGAAAGAAACTAATTAATAAACTCCGGATTCTCGGTATGTCATTCTACAAGTCCTTTGTTTATCCAAAATGAATAAAGTTTTATAGAGTGATAGTGTGTCATATTTATATATATAGCCATCTTTTTTTTAAATCTACAAACAATGCAAAAAAATCAAATGAACTATGTTTTTTTCTCCAATTTTTACAAAACTGGGTATCCTCAATAAATGAAACCGGGCCAACAAAGCATTGGTAATTGCATTTATACGGTCGACGTCTCTCTGTGTGTCTGTGTCTTCAGCTTTACATTGTTAAGTTATATTTAAGCATTGATCTTTGATTTGATTTCATGTAAAGATTATTCTCATAGTAAGTCATATATCAAGAAAAATGTTATAAACAATATATTTTTATTGGAAGTTGTGACACATGATCATCGATATACTGAGATTCCTGAGGTTATAATGCAGTGTTTGTTTTCATTGAAGCAGTTTATTTCTGGTGATGAGGATATGTAATATTTGTTTATTATGTAGTTTTTTTTCATAATTGTTGCAGTTCATCGTATTGTCGCCCTCAATCCACATAAAGTTAGCCGAAATGGCAACGACTTTGTACTTTTAATGGACATTTCTGACAGTATGAGAGGAGACAAGTTCAGTTTAATGAAGGAAACTGCAGTGGAATATCTTAATGGTATGTACCTGATGGAAATAAAATACTGCCTTTATTATTACTTACTGTTTTCACACATTATTATTGTCGTAAAACCATTTCTAATATATCTGTCAAAGGTCAATACTTACTGAATTTCTCTCTGGACATCATTTGCTTTCCTAAAATAATCGATTTGTGCATTAGCTCTTACTATCTTTGAAGAACTGGTTTTGCAAACACAGAGATATACTAAATTTCTTATATAAATTAATGCAAAATGTCAAATAGATATTTATCTTTTTTTATAATTCAAGGTCTCCAAAATACTGGTTTATCATACAATGCACGTGACAATATTGGGCTTGCTTGTTTTGGAAGGGAAACAAAGTTGATATTACCTCCTACTGCAGACTATGATGAAATCAAAGCAGAGATAGGTAACAAATGTTTTATCTAAGCTATTCATTTTATTTGAATATTGTGTGGCTTTAACGATTGCTTATAAATAGATACACATGCACATTTATATGCAGCTTATTCCAATAATTTTTAAATAATTCTATGACTTGTACCTTCCATAACGATTTAAACACGACCAAAAAATTTCAAAGTCAAAATTTATCATGTTTACTATATATCCTTTGTAAATTGTGGCGTCAGAAATTTCAGCTTGTATTTAAATTGTGCTGAAAAGAAAACAAATGAACTTAAAATTATTTCATAACTATTGACTTAAACTGCATATCAAGCTCCTTTTAACAGTGAAAATTTCATGAACATTGGAGAAGAAATGAGTTCTACAGATTTTTTTAAACTGGGGCAGTTTTTACATAAGATACGCAGAGAAATTTGAAAAGTGGACTCACTTTTGGCACTAGGCTGTACAAAAATAACAAAAGAGGAAAAGAAAAACTGTTCCCATCTTGTTATATTTTAATTTTTATTTTTCCGTTTTTTCATTTCATGTGTGGCATATCTTTATCATTTTAATCTTGTTTAATTAAATTGATGTTCTTGTTTTTAAATGCGAATGTTCCATATCACTGTATCGGCCAGAACCATTAGCATTGAAGAAACATTAGCTACAACTCTCATAGTCATTGTATTGCACTAAAAACTTTTCCAATTGTCGTATCTATTATTTCTACAACAATAATGACTTATAATTATATATTATGAAAATAACGTAACGGGATAAATAACTGTAATATTTTTGAAAAAATGAATTAACACGACGCTTTAGTATATAAATCATTACAAAAAACAGGACAACAGCAAACACCTACAATGGCATGGAACTACAATCACATGCCACAATATTGGCAATGGCTTCTGTAATCGGAAAAGGTCCTTAAACACAACAATCACGGGGAATTGTTTTTCCAACTCCACACTGCAGTTGTGACTAAAGGGGTAATAAAATTACAAAAAAAACTGGACAACAGCAAACACCTACAATGGCTGGGAACTACGATCACATGCCACAATATTGCTAATGCAATATTGTATGTATTTATCCAGACAAAATATCAGTCAGTCTCAGTTTTGGTTTATATGCAAATGTATTCGAAACTATTACATATAAAACATGCATTCTCTGAATTCAGATACTACATATAGCTATTTTGCAGAAATAGCAATATGCAGTATCTCAGTTCACATTATGGTAAATTCCAAACAGGGAAGTTTGCGATGTTTTAACTTTGCATGTCAAACATATATTAGCATACAATGGTGCATCCGTTAATCATTTCTCACTACTGATCCTCTGTTTACCCGTTACTTTTAACGACTATATAATTGATTTTTAAGGGCTCGTACAAGCACATTAAATGCTTATCCAGAGTAATCAGTAAGTTATTCAGGTTTGTCGCGCCTCAGACGATTAATATATTTATATAACCTAGCAGAACGTTTGTTATCTTTTGTTTTTGAGATGTTGTCGTTGCACTAAATACATCAATTCTATGTGAATTATACACCCGAACCAGCTGAATACCTTACCGTTACTATGCACAATTTGAATGCAGCGTGTTTCTCAAATATGGCTGCTGAGGAAGCCTCCCATATAATTTGCATGTTTAGAAGGAAGATAATTTCACACAATAATTTTTCGGGCTGGTTACTTGTTATAACTGCTTAGCCACCGTACTAAGTTGATTTGAAAAATTCAAAGTTTCTCGACATAGTATCTCTTTATGGTGATTAATATAGTAGTTCATACGATTTGCGTATCTCGTTTTTTCCTCATTATAACGACATCATATTTCGTTTTAACAAAATAAAATAAGTATAAATTTTTACATTTTTTTTAAAGTTTAAATAGGCAAAAAGTAAAAACAAGATGTGTTTGTGAAACACTACATATGCCCCCAGATTCTTCCAGAAAAATATATATGAAAATACCCAATTTTACTCCTTTTTGACCTCTGTGACCTGGACCTCTGACCTAATTTTTTGCATATTGGCGTTCCTCTTGACAAGACCTATACACTTGCGAAGTATTAAAAGTCTTTCTTACATAGTTCAAAAGAACAGATGAAGCCATTTTGGGCCTCTTGTTTATTGAAATGGTTTTAATTGTTAAATGTATCTGTTTAAACATGCTATTAGAAACCTACAGAAAAATATTGCATCAAGATCCAACAAAAATTTTTAAAAATCTGTTTTTTTATTTGACCTTTGGGCCTCTTGTTTCTCAAAAATGGTAAATGCTACCTCAAATCTGTCGACATACTGCAGTTGCGCAATTTTATTAGCAATAACATAAAACAAACCCCGTCTCAATAGGATAAATAATAAGATTATACTGTCAAATATGTGAAAACAGCCAATCCACCCTTTTTTACCTCTGTGACCGTGACCTTTGACCTGACCTAAATTTTTTTTTGCATATTTATGTTCCCCTTGATTAGACCTATACACTTGCCAAGTATGAAAAGTTTATCTTACATAGTTCAAAAGTAATAGCCAAGGTTAAAGTTTCGGACGCACTGACAGACACACAGACAAACAAATACACAGACAGGACAAAAACAATACCCCCCCCCCGATCCTCGGTCTGGGGGCATAAAAATGCTGATTAAAGTGTAAATTACAGTGTATATTTTTCAGAAAAAAGTATGAATTTTACAAAGATTTGAGTATGAATTTTACTGGTTAAAGTGAAAATTTTACAACAGGTATCAATTTTACAGATTAAAGTATATAAAAAGAATAAAATATTTATATATAAATGGCACTTAAACGCTTTCGTTTTCGTACAGAAATATTTATAAGATACTGTTTTTATATCAGCTGTTTTAAATATAAAAGAAATACCAAGTATCAAGTTAGTAACTCAATGACAGAATTATTTCAAAAACAGATTTCCATACAAAGCCAACTGTTCAGAGAGCAAAAAACATGTATCTGATTTTTTTTTTTATTTAACAAATGATCAGACTACCCTTTATTTTGCTGGCTAATTTCATATTTACATATATTTTTTTACAGCAAACTATGCACGGTTACTTCAAAACAATCTTACAAAAATTAAACTTGTAACATTAACATATGGAAAGGCGAAAAATTTTCAGTTTGACATAATTCTAATATTGAAAGATAGTAAATAGTTTATTCTTGATTGGAAAAAGTAATTTATTTATTCAAAAACAAAATAATTGATTTTAGAAATAATATTCAGTTTGTGTGGTAATTGAGTATTAACTGTTCCACCTAAATACTCTAAGTAAAATAAAATACAATAAATAAGCAATGAAGGGATTTAGAGTAAATGTACATGGGACAAAGTCTCTACAAATACATGGTAAAGAGCAATGGAACAACGCTTTTATTGTTGTTCTTCATCTTGAAGTCACCATGAGGCCTTCAACAATGAGCTTTGCCCATACCTCATAGTAAGTTCAAGACGGCCTCTAGCACCGGTTTGAGCGGAATTCATTGCTAGATGTCGAGCAATGCTACATCCATGTTTGTTCTGGCCATAGATGCGGGATTGTCAACAAACATTAAGGAAACTGGCAAAGTGTTCTTACAATACCAGAGTTGCATCTTAAATGGTAAATTTCGTATGCTGTACATGTGTTTCAAGGAGTAGCCTCTCATCAGCAGCATTAAAATAAAAGAATATGGAAAGCCATAGTAATCATAAAATCGGGGCAAAAAACTAATAAAATTTCCTGTGTTGGCATCATTCACAATGTATATTTAAAACATAATCATTGAGATTAAATCAGCGTTTTTAAGGTACATTACAAGAGAAATTTAAAAACGACTGTACATACAACGGATGACAATGGAAGCATTTGAAAAGGGAAAGTATCTGCTGCGACGAAATATTTGGATATTTAAAGTTTTAATATTGCATGTGCGTCAAGTTTTAAATTTTATAATTGACAAAAGCTGTTACACAAAAAAAACAATTCTAAGGGACCAACCATTTAATTTGAAAGGGGGGGGGGGTATGTTTTTTTTTTCTTAAAAAAATGTTTTGGATCTGATTTTATGTGAAAAACATATTTTGGCTGCCAAATTGGTGAAAAAAAATTTTCTAAAGGAGGCTTTCTGCCCAAAAAAATAATGTTATGAATTAGGAATGACAAAACAAATGGAAGCTTTAATCGGTGTCAGTTGATTACCATGATATACAATATTCAAAGGAAACTAGACTCTTGACATTTTTTTTTAATTCTCCGAAATCGATATTATTTTATTTCGATCGAATCCTCACACGTATCGTTCAGTTGTGCTATAAATAGATAACAGGAAACACTTACAATGGCCGAAAAACATAGTCACATGCCACACAGAACTGCACAAGAAAAAAAACACAATAGAAACAAAAGACAAACGTAAACAACGATAGGAACTCGGGACAGAATCATACGCAATATTCTTATTAGAATGATTTAAATAAGAATAGATGGGCTCCCCGATAAAAGTCATTGTAAGTTGTATTTATTAAGCATACAGGTAAATTCAGTTTCATTTACGAGGGTGTTTTGGTAGGTATCAGCTTTTGGACGTTCTTCTGGGGATTTGCAATAACAGGCGGAATTGAAATATACATACAACATTTGGTTTGGGCTACTACTATACCAATGTTAAAAAGATCGAAGATGTATTTATATTTGTTTCACCATCCAAAATTATGGTTGCCCTTGATCCTTTATTTAAGCACATTGTCTTAGCTCATATGCCGAGCTTCAACTGTCTACTTTATTTAAATGCTTGTAATAATTAAATGATTTGATAAATTTTAAAAAATACTAATCATTTTAAATTTGCCACTATGGTTAACAATCAAAGTAGACATTTTTTATTTGGTTTAAAGAAGAGCTTCCTTTTTTTAATCACAGGAGAAAACTCTTTAGTGAAGTTCGATGCTTAGTTAATCTTGGATTAAAGATTTAAGATAATATTTTCCATGAGGTCTAAGTATTGGATTTTTTTATCTTCAATGGGTGAATCGTGGGTTTATTTACGTGAAATTGTTTAAATGACCAGTGCATTATTTGCCAAAGTTTTGACCTACATTTGCACACAATCTCTTTAAAAGAAACCAACTATGTAAAGCTTATACTTTCCTTTTGCTTTGCAGGTTTTAGTTATAAAACAACGGCAGCAGAATACCGATGGAACAAAAGAGAGGTATTTACTAAAATCGAAGTCCAAAGACTTGGCCAAAACGAGAACATAGACAACTAAATAGCGCAGAAATAAAACAAAACAACATTCAAAACCAAGGCACCCACAGCGTGAACTCCCATGAAACTTCAAACTGAGAATGAGATCAGTTACTCCGGAACAGTAAGCATGTCAGGCTCTGTTAACAGCACCCGTCACACTGTGAGTCAAAATGTTGAATTGACGTGTTAAGGCAGTTAAAATTCCATTAAAGAATGGATCACAATTGGAAGTAAGTGTTAAGTGGTAAGAGGGAATTGGATTTATCATGTTGTGTGATCGTCTCAAAATAGTGATTTCAAGATAAAGAATAACAATAAAAGCGTTGTTCCATTGCTTGGTTTATTCATGTACATTTCATGTACATGTATTTGTTGAGACTTTGTCTCATGTGCATTTACTCCTTATTCTTTCATTGTTAACACAAATGCAAAGGAATGTTCAGGCTGACGCTTGAAATTTTTGCATTAGCAGGGGAAAGGGCAGTTACCGGTATTCAAGTTCCTTAATCCGTAATAATGTTCAACTCCGAGAAATACATTGAGATGTTAACTCGTCGACCTATGGCTGTGCTCTATTTATACATTATAGGAAAACTTGAACCTGGAGGGCCATCTCCTTTGGCTGCAGGACTCTTTATGGCACTATCAGGATTACATTTCTGTAAGTGTTTTTATTTTCATTTGTAACCAGGAACGTTAATTCTATTGGTAGTTAAATTTCTAGTTTTGATAGTATTAGATGGGCGTAGCAATACATATTACCAATAAACATTACCACTGCCATTAACTATAAAAATTATCGATTATTCAATATGACTGTTACTTTGCTACATTATTTGTTTTACATTAATTCTGTTGAAGCTCTTTGACAAAGAATTTAAATTGGTTGTGTTAGTTATGATGATTTGTCCCCGACAAAAAAGTCGCGGAGGCGAGAGTCAGAGAAGGCGTTTCCGTCTTGGGGCGGTGGCGACGTCAATAATTAGAAACTATTGAGAATTAGCAAGCTTATGTTAGTTGTAGGTCCATAGAATTTTTGATTTGCAGTAGCATTGGTATGGGTACAACTCAAAACTTCACTTAGTTGATGGCCTCAGCCCCTGAGTTACATTGTATGCATAAATGTTCACGTCAAGTTTTTAGCAAGCAGTTCTAAATCAGTAGTTCTAACCACTTGATATTTGACATGTAGTTGTGTCTTGAAAAGTACATACCGATTCCACTTCCAGATGGCAGCCCTGGTCCCCCAGTCATGCCTGAACGATCACGTTAAGATTTTAGCAAGCAATGAGTACAGCCTGTACCACAATCCCTAGCCAATTAATATATGACATGCAGTTACGTCTTTAGGAGTATATATTAATTTCACGCCAAGATGGTGGCCTTTGCATGTATTAATGATCAAGATGAACTTTTTCGGGAGCAGTTAGTACAGCCTGTAAGTTTTCCTAGCCACTTGCTATATGACATGCAGTTGTGTCTTGAGGAAAACATACTAATTCGTACTCAGATGGTGGCTTTTGTCCCTCTGTCATACAAGAATGTTCACATCAAAGTTTTGGCAAGCAAGTTGTTAAGACAAATAAAGACTTAGATTTGATTATAATGGCTGCTGTTGTAGATCAATGTACAGATTCAAGCAATGCAAGGGGCGAGCGAGAAATTCCCTGTATCCACGGTTTAATAAACTTTAAACAATAATTATCGAAATGCAGCATTCCTATTTTCAATGTATGATAAATTATCTCAAAAGAGAGAAAAGTGAAAGTCACATAATTATTCTTAAATTCGATGTCCATGGTACTGCATTTGGCCTCCTATTTCGATAATTTTGGTAATGTGTACTTCTTATTTATGGCTTTCCATATTGTTTGATTTTAATGCTATTGATGAGAGGTTACTCCTTGAAACACGTGTACAGCATAACGAAATTTACCGTTTATCATGCAACTCGGGTATGGATTGTATTTTGAAACCATATGTCCGATGCCACTGCTGGTGGACCACGAACCCGATAGTCAGACTTATCTGACATGCAAAAATTTCCTTGCGTTTTATAGCAATTTACCGTTTTTATCATAATTCTAACCCCTTAAAATACTAAGGCTTCATTCCGTGTATGGCACTCCGTCGATGCCCTTTGTCCTCAATTTGACCTCCGATTTCTATATGTGCGTGTCTTCATTTTCTTTTCTGTGTCGTTATGTCTTTGTTTCTTTGTTTTTCCGACGTTGCCATTGTCCTTTGATTGTTCTTTTTAGATTGACGGTTCGGTCCTTGCTTACTTCTATATTTTTGGTAATGAGTACTTCTTTTTTGACTACTTTTGGATTATAGCTTTCCATATTGTTAGATTTTAATGCTGCTGATGAGAGTTTACTCCTTGAAACACGTGTACAGCATAACGAAATTTACTGTTTATCATGAAACGTGGGTATTGATTGTATTTTGATTTGAAGTATATATATCCGATTTATCAGGTTGCTCGTACTCATTCCTGCTGAATGGAAAAAATAAACAATTGGATCATATTTTTATTTGTTATTGTATAAAATACAAACAATACGTTCATATTATTAAAGTATTAAAGTATATTGATGTGGAAAAATATATGTTTTAGGTAAAGACGCCGCTACAGGACAGCATGAATTCTTCCATTGTATAATTGTAATGACAGATGGTGTACCAACACATGTAGAAGCTGCAACAGAGGGTGACAGTTACGGTTCCTTCGTTTTATCGTCCTGGGGGGTAATTTGATTTTACAAATTATCAATCTCTGAAATGAGTAATCAAAACTTAAATCTTTCCCTTCTTTATTACACCCTTTACTGTGCCATATTAGAGGAGTCTATGGAAAACTTATGGAAACGTGTTCCTGACATCATTAAGGGCATACGATACAGTATAGATCCCATATTGATTTTTTCACTAAAATCTGATATAATGTAAATTTTGATATGAGAATTCCAAATATTAAAAGAAAAACATACCTTCATGACTTACTTTTCGAGATATTAAACGTTGAAAAATCGCAAATTTTGGGGTAAAACCCAATAATTTGCGTTTTTCATGGAAATTTTTAAATGTTTGTAATTTTCAAAGTACTTGGGCTATTTTAGTTCTGTTTCATTTTATCTGTATTGCTCAAAATGGGATTAAGATAAAACATCCGATACATCCCTTATTTGGTGTTTTTGTATATGTAATGCCGAATATAGCTTTATTCATGGATTGAAATCCGGGATATAAAAAAAATATAAAATATAAAAAAAAAATTGACTATTGATTTTTCCTTCATAATTTGGCAACTGGTTTTCTCGATGACCTTCCTCTGAAATCCAAAGAGAAAATAGGGGGTCCATGTGCTAGTTTTGAAGATATTTGTGCGCCCGTTACCAGAAAAAATATTTTGGGGGTAAATGTCGTTGCGTTGCATTTCTCTCGGTAAAACGTCCGATATTTTTACCCGCCGATTTTTTCTTCGTTCTATTTGCAGTAGTTCATCAGGTGGTAGAGTATCGCAAGTTAGCGTCACAAATATTTGTTCATTATTGGTTGTCGCACGTTACAATTTTTTTTTTTTTTTGGTCAATTCCAGTACTGGTCTATCAGGGTGCAAGACGATAAATGTATATTTGACAGCGTGCTCTATCTTCGTGTGACCCATACATGTAAATTCAGTTGAGTGTCCAAATAATCTGAATAACATTCGGCCAGTTACATGCAAGTACCAGGTAATGGTAGAATGTCGTTGGCTGGGGAGGATGATTTCCTAGTGACTCGTGTCGAAACATCTATCAAAGCAATAATCATGATGTTTGTTTTAGTTTTGTCTGCTATTGCCTCCTTTTTCTAGTTCCATTATTTACTGTTTTTATCCAAGTCTTACAGCACGGAAAATTAGGACAATGAAGCAACAACCTGAATTGCCGTCATTTAAGGACTAAATAAAGAAAATGAAAACAACATACATTTCATCCTAGAAGGTACAGAGGATAGACCGGCAATTTTACCAACTATTTAACCAGTTTGATGTCTCGTAAATCAAACCAATCCTGGTGTATTTACTTTGTATAGTAGTGACTTCGAAAGTCGCTACACCTTCACAACACGACGTGTACAATGTTGCGACTTGTTCAAATGCAAATCCTTCACAATGCATCAGTACATTCCAACGTTTTACGGAATCCACACCATATACGACATTTATTTGGGTGTAAATTTTAAGACAAATTGTGAATACAATAGTAAAGCGTACGTTGTTAAATTTTTATATTGTATATTAATCTAACAGATGTGTTGTGAGTAAGACCATGGATGAAACATTTCGCCGTTAACGAATAAACTGGTATGGGTTACGTTTCAATCCAATACTGTCCTTTCAAGCGAATTCACGACCATGTCTTGAACGACGTCACGAAAATCGGGAAAACGTTACCACTCCGCATAACAACGTTATTATCACCCCTGTAACTGTATCGTATGCCCTTAAGGGCATTGCGATAACTTGATTAATGTAACGTTATAGGTAGGGGTATGTCAAGTTTTTACTGAAATGACTTGCTTGATCATTTTACGACCTGTCACAAAATTTTCTCATCATAATGAGAAATCACTAAAAGAACATAATCGACAAGTTAAAATATAAAAAAGAATATAAAATATAGATATTTTTTACTACTTTTGTCAACTTCGCAAAAGGGTTAAAAGGTGACGAAATCTGTCAAACGTTTTTCAAAACCTATGTGGAATATTTCCATAGAAACACCACAGAATGGCAATAAAAGAGACATTCGTTTCCGATGTCAAATAACAGTAATTCAAAGTTAAAAAAAGTTAGCTTCAAAGAATTATTGATGATCATATCATGAAGTTTGTAAACATTAAGAACTTTGAAATTCCTTCGAAATGACGTGATTAAAGCAAGACTACCAGGTTTTTTCGTAAATCATGTCAGTATCCAGCGCTATTCATAAAATTCCAAACGGTTAGATTTTATCTACACTGAAGAGACATAAGTTTTCGAAATGCGCATATGCAGAACATAAATTCCTAGTAACTTCGGTATTTACTTATTTGTTACCACTGGATCGATGCCTCTGCTGGTGGACTGTTAGTCCCAGAGGGTATTCACCACCCCAGTAGTCAGTGTTCGGTGCTGACCCGAAAGCCGATTCTGTGTGGGACCTTGTAATACCGGTATCTAAATTCTTGTAAATTTTATTGAAACCAAGGAGTATCTCCCCCATGCAAAGCTCTGTCCTTACGTGATTTTGGCTTTACATTTAGATCATATTGGTTATGTGTTCTCTACCAGTTTTTGAACAATTTTGAGTTCATGGTCTTCCGAACGTTTAGATTTTATCTGCACTGAAGAGACATGAAAAGCGCATATGCAGAAAATAAATTCCGAGTAACTTCGGTATTTACTTATACGTAAACCTGTGTCCTGGTTTTGCAGTAGTGTTTGCCATATTTTACTTACATTATATGCAATCATTTAACCGGGCTTCATTCGTTGCTGTATTATCAAAAGAATTGCATATTGATGTAAAAATACAAATTTATTGCTTGTTTCTGGTCTCTTTAGTATGCTGTATCCATTCTGGACCACCCAATGGACGTTTGTTCTTGTAAAGCAGCCGTTCATCATCCATTGATGTATTGAAGGACAATGAGATGTATTAAATGTTTTATTTCATTACCAGACAATGGATAGAGATTCAGAAATAAAAGTTGCAGTAGACAACTATACAAGTAAAGGGATTAAGATTTATTGGGTACCCTTTGGATCTGCTAATTCATATGTGAGTCTTATTACATCATTACCTCTTTGACTTTATGCACCTCCCTAATACGAATAACTTAAACTGAATTTTGTAATGTCGGTAATTTGTTCTCTACCAGTTTTAAACTTATTTGAAATTTCATTTCTATCATTTTTGATCTGCATTAACGAACTCGACATATTTGTTCATATAACAAAGATTTTCCACTTCCTATGTTTTGATGCACAAAAATAGCGATTCAAAAGCAAAAAAAAAGAGTCATACCACAAATAACGAAAATTAAAACTGAGGGTCAATAATTGTTTTTATTTGACAATTACCTGTTTTCTTCTGCTATTTCAGACTTGTATATTTGTATTCTTGGTTTAATTCTCATTTGTTTGTTTCAAAACTACGATTTTTACAGTTACATTGGTATTTAGTGTTGTTTGAAACAAAATAGTGAAGATACGGCAGATATTTTAAAAACGTTCAACATAATATTTTCCACAAAATTCCCATAGGTTTAACATTGAACTGAAAAGGGGACCTTTAACCTTAAACCTATGGGAATTTTGTGTAAAATCCTCAGCCTTAACGGCTTGTTGGTTTATTCAAAAAAAAATGTCTGCAAATTTTTGAGGTTATTGCCCATGCAAAGCTACCAATATTTTATGCTAGTATCTACAGATTAAATGATTTTGCAGAAAAAAATCTTGAAAATATTGTGGTAGTTGGATGTTTTCTGGGAGAAAAATGCGGTCTGTTCGAATGATTTGCCGTTTTTATATTGATTATCATAAATAACTCATTTATTTGTTGATAATACTTGCAACGAATGGTAGCTTTGTATTCATAAATTAAACAGCTATCTGCAAACGAAGTTTGGTGAAGAACCAACAAGCCGTTAAGGCTAGAGAATTTACAAAATGTCCATAGGTTTAACATTGAACTGAAAAAGGGGCTTTTAATCTTAAATCCCACACCAAACAATCCACAAACGCTGAGGTGCTGCAAATGTGCTATCTTTCAGGTTACAAGTACATTTGGAAGTTGGTCATCGCGGCACCCAAGAAATTTTGAATAAAAGATCCAGATGTGCTATCTTTCAGGTTACAAGTACATTTGGAAGTTGGTCATCGCGGCACCCAAGAAATTTTGAATAAAAGATCCAGAGTTTTGATCTAATCATACATTAAAAACTAAACTGAAACAAGACTCAAAGTCACCAACTTTCATACGAAGTATATTCTACATGTAGCTACCACTTACACTGTTATGGAAAAGTTGTTTAATTGGAAAAGACTGCATATAAGGGGGTCGTAAAATCACTTCAAAATTCAACTGATTTCTACTCGTTTGCCAGCCATCTACGCTGTCACTTGATATACTGTATGTGTATATTTCGCATTCTCTGGCCTGTATTTGCGGGATTTAAACATAATAGATCATATTGAAAAGAGTCAAAAGTACAGACCCTCACAAATAACAAAATGCAGTGAATATGAAAAAAAGTCTAGTAAATCAACAAGCAAGCTTTGTGTGGCGAATTGTCGGCATATGTCACATTACAAATGGTGTTGATAACTTTTGTTTTCTACATGAATAAATATACGCATTTTGAATTTGCTTTGAATCAAAATCTCATTGTTGAGGTATTGATGATAAGAGAGAAGCCATTATGATTACAAGCAACAAAACTGGTAAAAAAATCCAATATCTAAGCTATAGTGATCGGTTAAGATATTTAGGATTCCCATCATTACAGTATAGAAGGTTAAGATCTGATATGAAAGAAACATACAGAATTATAAAAAAATGATAATAAAAAAAATCAGATATTTCCAAGAAATGAGAGAAATACAAGAGGCCACAAGAATAAAATATAAACAGAGTGCAAAACCAATATCAGAAAAAAGAGTTTTTGTCAACGAGTAGTTAACACTAGGAATAATTTACCAGCTAAAGTAGTCGAAAGTTAATCCGTCAATGCTTTCAAAAGTCAGCTAAATAACCACTGGAAAGACCTCAACATAAAGTTCAACCCAGATATTTATACACTGGAGCACATATGTTTAGACCTCTTCATCAGGTAAACAATTAAGGTAAATGAAGAACAACTAAAATCTTTGTTCCAGTGCTTGGTTCTATAAATGTTTTTAGAAACTTTTTGCATTTACTCCATATCCTTTTATTGTTAATCACATTAAATCTACCATTATAGAATTTTATATATTGCAGTGAGCCTTTCAGAATTCCCCCGGGTAATGTCATGTTTTATCAAACAATGTGCACAGTTACCAATTTAAATCCGTTGAATCCTTCTTTTTTGCTATTTCAATTTTAGATAATGAATAAGATAGTTGCCGCAACATCAGGTAAAAGCGTACCTCAGACACAAATTCACCGGCTATGCAGATTGTCGTTGAATTTTGTAAGTATATATTTGTTCTTATTAATTTAGTTTGGTAGCAATTGATATGGAGTCTGAAAGTCTAATTCAGTTTCAACCTTCGCGTACATAAAGGATACCATATATTTGAATATGGATATGAAATATGTAACGTATTAAGGAAAATTAACTAAAAGTTCTGATAAGAAGGGCTGAATGCAAGTAATAACAAAATACCGAAGTTTCTGTAAATTTCGTTTCTGCATATGACATTTCGACAACGTATGTCAGTGCAGATAAAATCTAAACATATAAAAGATCATGAAGTCAAAGATGTTTAAAACCTGATAGACAGCAAAGAACCAAATATGATCTAAATGGAAAGCTAAAATCAGCTAAGGACAGATCCTTGCGTGAGGGAGAAGACTACATCTTTCTGTATTAATTTAGCTAATGTGTAAGTTCGAAATCAAGGTCTGTTTCTACACCTTATTTGTTATATTTTTGTGTAAAGAACTATTGTAATATGGAAAGAACGTAAAAAATGATTGTTTAAGAAATAGAATTCTAGACTTGAAATTCTATACAAATAACCCTTTTATATTGTAGTTCTATTTTATAATCAATATCTCATTCTTTTCGACTTAATTAAGTTAATAAAAAATCCGTTGAACTTTTTCCAAAATATTGTTTGTACAACTTAAAAATTGTTTATGTGATTGTTTGAACAAGGCGATGTTACGATTTTGAAAATCATACGCGATATTACGATTTTGAAATCATTCTTGCGATTTCTTAAAATCTGCAAACATTTTTTTTAAACACAGCATTTTAGAATTGTGTATACGAACAAAAATGTCGCATTCAATCGTACAAGCGATTTTTAAAATAAAAATGATTTTTATCTTTTTTTTCTTTTACTGGCACTAGTAAGCCTCGAAGTAAATATTGTTTCTTGTCAGTGTCTTATTCAAACAATAGAAATAACGCTGGTAACCATGATTAACACGCGTAGGTATCAGTTACGTTAATCCTGCGTCTGAATAGGTTTTCAATACTTTAAATTCATAAATGTTTTAAGAATAAAAAAATGTTCTTGTCGAGTATTAATAAAGTACATCCAAGCTCTTTTGATCAAAGTCGGAACACCCCAGCAATTTCACCCAAGTTAAAATAAAGGATATTTTTTACGTTTTATCGATCCATATTTGACTTCTGTCGTATCTATTACACCACGAACTCCTTGGAGTTACCATCATGTTGTTAAAAACCATATTCAAATAATCGTTGTGGGCTAAGGCCAAATTCAATGCATATTAATGTGTATTTGAAGGGAAGGGGCACCCAAAGGTAAGTCTTTTTGACACAGTTGTACAGAAAGATATATCAGGAATCAAACGGTGCAATCCAGACATCGAAGGGATAAGAAATAACCAGCCAATAACGAGTTGAGGTGAGGCTGGTAAAAACAATAGTGGCTTACCTTGTGGAAGAATTAAGAGAGGGAGTGACTGACATTTATTATGAAACAAGTGCCTGTGGTTGTGGGGCACAAACAGGATATAATCATTATAGTATGGAATATTTATTTCATTACATTATTATCGTGAAAATATTTTTTTAAATGTATATCGGTTTTTCTTCGTTTAATATATTAGCTGAGATGCGAATTAGTTATAACAGAATCGGACTCGGTGTGTCTGTAAAAGCTCACCTTTCCGTGGTTCGGCCTACAGGGTATCTAATACAAACTCACCGCATCCTTACAAAAACTCCGTATTTTAAGAACAAGCAATCGAAATTGAATGAAATATTTGAAGCAATCGATCGACTGCTGTCAAAAATATTTTTGCAAAGCGTGTATCCATATGAAACTCGCAGAACAAAGATAATTTTAAAAACTACTTTCATGTTACATCCGTATCCTCATCCGCTGCATTAAATTGTACTACTTGTCCTACTGTGACACAGCACATTTGGGTTGAAACAACACTATGTAAACTGAAGGAGAAATAGTTCTTATCTTTCTTTTGATTTTGTTTTGTAGTATGACGCACTGAAAATAGTAAACAAATTAGAAGCGACAATTGATGTAAATAAGGAAATGGTTAAATCCGCTGTACGTATTGCTGGTCTCCAGGAACACGATCAATTTGTAAGTGGAAATTAGTATGTTGCAATATATTCACAAGTAATAACTTGCTTATAGTAGTATTTTTAAAAAAGCACAAGTATAAAAGCGTTGTTTCAGTGCTTGTTTTACTATATATTTGAAAAATGCTTTGTCTCATGTGAATTTACATGTACTCTATATTCATTCATTGATTATTTATTTGATAGATACGTAACTTAAGAGGGGTGAACATTATAAAACCAGTTTAAATGAAGCGCCCTTGATCAAAATCTGAATTTACTTTACATTCAAATACCTAAATAGCTTTGAGCAATTAAATAACATGTACATATTAAATGCGTATTTAGAACTATGATGTACATACAGTCAATGCAGACTGAAAGATAAGAGTAGTCTACAACTTTAAGAGCAACGTATCTCGTGCCTAGGACTTCTTTCTTTTTTTAGTTAAGTTTGTTCTTGTCACCGCTTACGTTTATCTCATTGCAATAAAATATTTGATATATATTTGATATATATTACATGTACGTACGAACGCTTTTGTTGTTCTTTCTCTCCTTTTTTCTTTAATTTCCCACCCAGTAGGAAAACATTCATCTCGCCTTTTAAGAGATTTGCAAATCTATTCGGAATATAAATTTCGTTACTTACAACTTAAACACATGCATTAAAACCTTTTGTTGATTCTATCTTCTTATGGTTAGTTGTAAGACTTTTTGGTTTGTATGAGAACTTTTATTTATGTATGTCAATTCATTTAAGTGGTTGTTGAACAAGATTTCTTTTGTTCCATATTTAATCTAAAAATGTCCATCGTAATATGTATTTTTTTGCAAATCTCTTGTTAGTTGCAGTTTCTCAGTAACTACTAAATGATACTTGATCTCTTTTTCTCGATACTGTTATACGGCTTCCGGATTTTCCGTAATAGTTATCACACGAGGACGCGGCGTGTCTGTATAAGATCACCCCGACCGCCGGAGGCCGGAGGGGTGAACTTATACAGACACACCAAGTCCGAGTGTGATAACAAATTTACATCCCAGCTAATTTATTAAGCGAAGGAAAGACTATATACATTCTTAAAAATTATTTCCATGCTTAAAATGTCATGAAATAAATATTCTATTTTATAATAATAATATATATCCTTATTGTGTCCAACAACGATTCTTTATATACGATATTTTACGATATAAGGTGTAGTAGGTAAGGTAGAAGTCTAGTAAACGAACGTCCCTGGTTCGAATCCCACTATGGACAATGCCACTTTTCAACGTTTTGAAAATCTTTATCTTTAAAAATTTTATGGATAGTAAATCGTAAAATTTTACTTGGTCCAAAACAACTGAACAGTTCTCAAAATCTGGCCTTGACAAAAACAAACAAAGTAAAAAAAACATTGTTCCAACTGGGATGAAATAGCTGGGGTGATCCGACTCAGATCATTCCAGTTAGAACAAAGGAGCTGGGATTTAATTACTTGTCTCGCCCTCTAATTACATGTATGTCGTATCATTTAATCGATTTCATAATTGTGTACAAGTTATTATGTTTATGTTTATTCACATAAATTTGATATTCATAGTTTTCATAACGAGAAAAAATTGCATATCGATGGATATCAACTAGAGCTATGTAATTTCAAATTATAATAAACGAGCCTTTGGCGAGTTTATTATCTTTGAAATTACATAAAGAGAGTTGATATCCATCGATAATAAATTCTTCCGAGTTGTTAAAACTATTTCTCTTATATATAATTATGTTTTGCTTTTGTTTGCTTGCTTGTTTCCAGTTTTGTTTCAAATGATAACACCGATGCTAGGTAACGTTCATCACGGCCAACGAGATCTCGCAGTTCACCAATAGAAACGTCGCAAAAGTGATAGCACATCGTGCATGATGTGTTATTCTTGGCGCTCGATCAATGAAATTCCCTTAAAAGAATATTTAACTCTAGTTTCAAAGTCTTGTTGTATACCACAGGTAACTATTAAAGCAAGGACTAGATAATGAGCGTGCATCATGAGAGAATTTCTTTTAGCTTTTGCCAGCGTTTTGCTTTGATTTCCATGTGTAATAGTATTAGAATATGTGGTTGTCTTATGTCCTTGTGTCGTTGTTTTTCTGCATTCTAGTTTTTGCCATGTCTGTGGACTATGATTTTTCTATTTATCACATCCCCTGTTCCATTTGGTATTCTCTTAATCTACTGTCGTTGTTGATATGTTTTATGCCATTGCTATAGTGTATGGTTGTCTCTGCCTCATGGTCATGGTTTTTTATTTATTAGGATGATATCACAGATAACGTAATGCTGTTACTTGATCCTGTGGCAAAGTATCACGGTCGATTTAAACAACCAAGATGGAAAGCTATTCCTCTAGGGACACGTGTTCGTAGAGGACCTAGTTGGCATCACGAAAACCAAGATTCCAATATGCCCGGAACTGTCATAGGAGAAGATAGCGATGGTAATTTTCTTATTATCTAATATCATTAACACATAGTTCTAAAACATGTCAACTAAGTTAATTTATCTATTTGTATTTAGTCTAATTCCGAATGAATATCTGAAAAATTCTTACATACATGTACTATACGTTGAATTGCATCAAGTAGAACATTACATATCAATTCCCCCCAAAATTCACACAAAGGTCACGTATTATAATTTCACACTTTTGTTCTATTTGATGACATATTTCTAAAATTTGACAGTAAACTTCATTAAATAAAACACATTTACTTTATACTAGAAGGTACTATTTAGTTTAAGCTATGGAATTGATTGAATCAAATTCACACCTGAAAAAGAAAGCAGTAAAAGAAGCCCTTATTATGACTGAAGACACAATTCACCAAGTTGTTTTATATATATTCCATATCCTACTAGTACAGAGAGGGCGTATCTGTAGTCCACTTCATTAAATAACTATAGTTTGCCAAGAATTGTATTATTATCAAATGACAGTTTCAAGGGCAATATTTTCATTAATTAATCTTCAAACTTGTGAAAAAAAATTAATACGATTACATTGATTTTTTTAAGAGAGCATGCCCTTTGGGTATTGCACCCTTTTTATTATTTCCACATTCACTATACCCACAGAACTTGACAAAAGCATAAAAAATTAAATGAAATTCATTTTGCAAAACGACGAAAGAGTATAGCGTGTTCATCTTTAAATTTTGCTATTAGCCTTATCTTTTAAAACTGAGTTTTAGCTTTCCATCTTTGTCCTGTTCAAGCATATTCATACGATATAGTAAAAAGAGGTAAAAACACTTGCACGACTACATTTTATTTTCTTATATATTATTCACACAACAATATGATATAAATTGTGACTATAATCTGCGATTCAAATGAAAAAAATGCTTTCATTTTACTCCCGCAATTTCGGTTTTTAAGTGTTTTATACAAATAGCTTTATCCCTGATTCGGTGAGTATACAAATAGCTTTATCCCTGATTCGGTGAGTATACAAATAGCTTTATCCCTGATTCGGTGAGTCTATTTGTTTACTTGCTTAATGCATTTGTGAGGTTATTCTCTATCTTCTGTAAAAATTACGGGAATTTGAAAATTGAGCAGTTTTGACCAAAGCTTGCATATTTTTCTGTTATTGTTATACCCCCGCTTTAGCGGGCGATACATAGTAATCATGGTGTCCGTTCGCTTGTTCGTTCGTTCTTCCACCATAGGGTACTTACTTTGTGGCGACAACTCCTCCTTGACCACTTGATGACATATATTGAAACTTTCACAGAATGTTAAGGTGTCTGCATGGTATTAATTTCCTATTATAGAATTTTGTGAAATTTTCTGTTTAGAAATGTAATTGTAGTATTGTTCAAAATATATAAAATAAAATTTTGGGGTTACCGAGCATTTAAGCGCAAAAACTGAAATCGAAATTCAGGAATTTACATAGAAATGATAGGGAAAATGATTATATGAGACGATAACTTGAAAAATCTATTATAGATTTTGTTTATACTTTGCATGTGTTTTGAAATCATTATATAATTGATAAATGAAAAATAAAAATTAGGGGTCATCGTTCAAATAGAAACGATAAATTGCGAAATATTTATTTCTCTAGTAATATTTATGTTAAATTCTTTCGCCAAATTATCTCCCTTGCACAATTTTTTGGTTCTGCAAATCCAGGAAAAGATTTAAAGTCTATGTGTTTTATTTCATCTTTTTGTCATCAAAATGTTGTAAAAGTGACAAGAAATAACAATTTTAGATACTTTGGAACTTTCTTAACATTTTAATTAATCCCTTTGAAAAAAAATTTGAATGAACGAAACCTAAATGAACAAGTATTAGACAAAAAATGGCGGAATAATACCACTGAGACACTTTAACTATACATTGCCATTTTGCATCATGTATTTGAAAATTTGATTTGAGGGGAGCGGGGTATACATTATAGTGAGCTTTGCTCACACTTTTCCTAGTTTTATATTGCTTTTTTAGACATCATGAAGCATTTGAAATAAATGTAGTTCAATCGAATCGAAAAATATGGTAAAAATATACATGTCAGCCAAATAGTACATAATTGATACCTTCAAAACAGGTAAGCAGAGATGACATCATGGCTCTAAAACTAAGTCGGTGACCCCCTAATTTTTTTAGCTTTATTTAAAGATTTTTTTTATATAGAGAGTATAAAAAGAGTATCAAGATGATATCATTGGGAGTTTGAATAGTATGAAAGCTGAATTAGTCTGAATTTGTTAAACTGGGGTGGTGTTCTCGAAAGTATTCTAACATTTATCCTAAGACATATCTTATGATAAAGTTTAGGATGCATTAAGGATCATGTTACGACATTTTTAAGCTGTGTCTCGAAGCTATCTCGGACGCATCTTATGTTAGGACGTTCTTAACTTTAATATTGTAATTCTCTATATTAAGTCTTTATGAAATATTATTCAAAAACAAAAAAAAATTGTCTTGAATTTTTTTTTACCAATTTTATCAACTAACATGAAAATAATGAATTGCACGATTTCAAGTTTAAACGTAAAATATTATCGAAAAGACATTTTAATTTACAGTTTGTTTTGAAATGACAAGTATAAGCGGAAATTGTAATCGTTTCGTGAACACTGAGTTCAAAGTTTAAAATTTTGCAATACGTGATTATTGATGCGTTCGTATTTCTGTCTGTTCATCTTAGGAATGATTTGGGTAGAATGGGACAATAGACAAAAAAGCAGCTACAGTTACGATGAAAATACACAAACATTTGATATAAGAGTTGTTGATGAACCAAGATTACTTTTTGAAGAACTGATAGCTGTTGGATGTAAAGTTAAAAGGGGTAATTTATCTGTAATATAAAACTATGTAAATATTCGCACTTTGATTTTTTTTCGAATATGTGACTATTTTATGAAGGTGCAAAAAAACTTTAACATAAGAAATGGTGCAAAGAATGAGCATAAATCGACACTTTCGCAAAAGATGGCATACTTTATTTATGACAACAAGAATATATCGTTAAGAGCTAACCTTGTTCGACGATTTAATATAATCCGTGATAGGTATTTAGGAACACACAAACATTTGATTATTTCAACACATTTGACTTCTTTTAACATATTTGGATATTTTCTTGTTTAAAACTAAGGGTATCTACTTATTGCATAGCTTTGTCCTTATCTGCATCAAATGTTTTGATTTGATATGCATTGTAGAGACATAAGTTGTTGAAATGGCCATATGCAGCAAATAAATTTACAGTTGCTTAGGTATTTTGTTATTGCAACAAACTGAAAAGCTTAATGTGATTTAACGATTTCCAGATTTTTATTTTGAGTCATTAGATTATGGATTTAAGGTTTTTTTCACTCTTGTCAGTAGTCGTCTATATTGTTGTCCATATTAATTGTACTTTTTGTGTTGTTCTGTGTTCACTGAAATATTTTGTTTCGATTTTTTGGTACTCAAAAACCATAAAAGAGCAAAACTTTGTAACCTTTGTTAATCTACTTAACCCATGTTTTAGATTTTTAGTAATCAATCTTTAAAGGCTTGACATCTACACATCTTTTTATGATAACCAACTAATTTTATGCAGTACTTGTATGTAATTGGTGCATTAATCTGCATACAGAAGAGTCACGC
The DNA here is from genome assembly GCA_002080025.1 of Modiolus philippinarum. Classification (NCBI taxonomy): domain Eukaryota; kingdom Metazoa; phylum Mollusca; class Bivalvia; order Mytilida; family Modiolidae; genus Modiolus; species Modiolus philippinarum. The sequence continues at coordinate 60,006 of MJUU01035704.1, read as the reverse complement.
ACTTTTCTAAAACATGGTATTGATGATGCTAATAGGAAAATTTACGTTGCTATTCAATTCATGTCAGAAAATAATGAGTTTACTACTAGATTTGATATATTGAACTCGACTTTTGGTATTAAGTGTTATTATAGGATAAAACACCGTTTGATAGGAATTCATCTCAGTATGAACTGGACCAATTCACTCACAAACAAGTAAAAGTCCGAAGGACTTTGTTTTCGAGTGACTTGGTCCCGTTTAAACTCCAATAAAATACTTTAATACGTTTTTTAATTTGATGATAAGGGATTAAATTCTAATTCTTAGATCACACTGTCAATGATTAAGTTTTTTGTGTTGTCTTGTTCAATTTTAGTTTTGTCGTTTGAGGTACCGATTTGCCCTTGTCCATGTTCGAATACTAAAGTGATTACAAAAGCTTTTCAAAATCTTACCTTGGTACTGTTTGAGGGTTAGAGAAGTTGCATACCACAGTATAGGAACCTGTTCGCCTAAAATATCTGTCTTACTATTATATATCTGAAGGCTGTAGAACGTTTTTCGCGGAAAAACCTCTTCATGATCAACAGAATATGCCAGATAAGTTTTTTCATGTTTTATTGTTAAAAAGTAAATAATTTGTGTACAAAAAGGGGTTTATTATTTTTCTAGTTGACTGTCAAGTGTCTCTTTATCCGAAATTGTGAAGAAGTTGTCCCGCGAGAGCTGATTTCTTGTATTTGATGCCACTACATCGCGTTACAAATTTTTTTTCTCCATTTTATATGAAAAGCTAATCTTACAACGCTCACACTTTTTGAGGCAACTATAAAAGATAATTCTTACTTTCATGCCAAATTTCAACAGTATTTGTAGCTGCATTGTCGAGAAAATCGTTGTTTTAAAAAATGAATTATGTAGGCTGTTTAATGTAACTTTTATCACATACTGTTAGTCTATCTTACGGTTACTTTTTATGCTGTTTAACGAATATGTAACTGCACAATTTGTGAAAAACACGGTAAAAATGAATGTTAAGGAAATTTCAGCTATTTCCGATAATCAGTGAAGGGATGTGGAGTAAATGCACATGAAACAAAGTCTCTACAAATACACATGGTAAAAATAAGCTATGGAACAATGATTTTGTTTTGTTGTTCTTTACCTTGCGAGTCTGCTTCGGCAGAATGTTTCCTCCAATTCATTTTTCCGTGTGTATCTCATTGAGAAAGATAATACGCTTTATATTCCGCTATTTTGAACATGTTTTTAAAGAATGCAACAAATTTGACCTTCCCCTTTTCGTTTTACTTTTAGAAATCACTTTGAAATTGTCCTGAGATATATCGATCATCGCCTTTGAAACTGCAATAAGATTGCGTATGCAAGGTCTTTCACAATTTACTGATTTCTTTACAATATATTGGTACTGGATTTGGCTTCCTATTTCGATTTATTTGGTAATGAGTGCTTTTATTACAACTTTTTGATTATGGCTTTCCATATTATTTGATTTTTATGCTGCTGATGAGAGGTGACTTGAAATACGTGTACAGCATAATGAAATTTACTGTTTTTTATGCAACTTCGGTATTTTTTGTATTTTGAACCGTTGGGCCGATGCCACTGCTGGTGGACCAGAGGTTCCCGAGGGTATTCTTGTCTGACTTGTCTGACATGAAAATTTTACCTTGCGTGTTATAGAAA
>MJUU01035704.1:46886-57214 GCA_002080025.1 Modiolus philippinarum | reverse complement strand
TTCTTCTTTTAAGGCCCTTATTTAATGTATGCATACACGAATGGATTCCGTACTTAAATTTGTTAGATTATGCAGGTTTATACAATTGTGCTTTACTACAAGGAAAAATTAAATTCACATATTAAATCACCGGGGGATCCAGCTTCCGTGAAGGGGGATCCAATGAGATTCCAGAAAAAGGGGTTTCAGAGCTTTTTTTGTCTGTTTTGCGTAAATTTTGTACGAAATTTTAACTTTTTTCGTGAAAAGGGTTGGATCCGCAAATGTTACTAAATGGGACGCCATCAAAATTATCCGATATACTTAAGTATTACAACACTTTCATAATTTTCACAACTTATTAAGAACAAAAACAAATAAGTCCGCAGTGTTCATTAGACGAGCTTAATTAAGACAAAGCAGATCAAATTCTAACCCTTGCTTTTTGTAAGATTAAAATGCAACCAAGTGCGATATTTTTATTTGGTTTTATTATTGATGACCATTTCAAAGAGATGGGGTCGCTTACTCGTGATTTTATTTCCTTCAGCATACCAGTTTTTGTCAATGTATTAAATCTTTACCAAAATTGTGTTATCTACGAAAGCCGGAAGGGGACTTCCGAGTTCCGACTTCTTACTTCTTACTTCTAACTTCTTACTTCTAACTTCTTACTTCTTACTTCGATGTTGCAATCCGGAAGGTAGCCTTTCCGGATTGCAACATAGACTTCGGTATTTAATTTTCTCAGTTTTGTTAGGACAAGTTTCATTGTTTATAATCTATCACGAAAGCAATAAATATTGATAAATAGTTGAAATGGTGTTAGACCTTCTACTAGCAATATTTGAACTATAATTCAAGACGATAACAATCAATTTGGGAACAGAGAAACACTGAGGAGGGAATAATTTTGAATACCACTGGATAAAGGGGTTGAGGGCAGGGGTTAGCCTTACCTTCGGTTTCCTACTTCTTGGGCGTCAAAGGTCTTGTATTTTTGCATTATATGGGTCCTGAAGAACCCATTGTGCATGTCATCAATCTTATAAATCTGTTGCTTTCACGTTAAAAATTCTATGAAGTTATGCATCACGCCCATTATAAAGGGGTATTTTTCACGATTCCCGCTCCAAAAAAAAAGGTCCGGACACCTTCAAGACCCCCTTTTATGTCTTAGATAACAGCAGTTTAGGGTGTGCATTTTGAAATATAAACGAATTCAATTGACAGAAAACTTTATATATAGGAAGTCATGTTCAATTTTGAAATAGTCCCTGGAAGATAAATTCTTGCAATCGGAAATGATTGATTTGGTTTTTGTTCATCCTCTTTTTATACACACTTCGGGACGATATAGGTTGTCTGGTGGAACTTGGTTCATCAAGGTAAGAGTGATAAGACTGGGAAGAAAATCTTATCACCAAGTCCGGAAAATCAAGGAAGAGGAAGCATTGGTACGTACACATTTGCTGGATTTTAACTACATCCTTAAATGTACCCCTTTTAGAATATTATGACTTGCAATTGTTTATTATAAAGGGATGAACGATACAGTTTTAATGATCAGAGTTTGGAGCTCATTCCCTGCTTCAGATGTCGTTATATTAATATATTTCAAAATATTTCCATCTTCTAGTACTTCTTACTTCTAACTTCTTACTTCTAACTTCTTACTTCTTACTTCTAACTTCTAACTTCTAACTTCTTACTTCTAACTTCTTACTTCTTACTTCTTACTTCTAACTTTTAACTTCTTACTTCTTACTTCTTACTTCTAACTTCTTACTTCTTACTTCTAACTTCTTTCTTACTTCTTACTTCTAACTTCTAACTTCTAACTTCTTACTTCTTACTTCTAACTTCTAACTTCTTACTTACTTCTAACTTCTTACTTCTTACTACTAACTTCTTACTTCTTACTTCTTACTTCTAACCTCTAACTTCTTACTTCTTACTTCTAACTTCTTACTTCTAACTTCTAACTTCTTACTTCTAACTTCTTACCTCTAATTTCTTACTTCTAACTTCTAACTTCTTACTTCTTACTTCTTACTTTTTACTTCTTATTTCTTACTTCTAACGTCTTACTTCTAACTTCTTACTTCTTATTTCGATGTTGCAATCCGGAAAGAGCCTTTCCGGATTGCAACACTGCTTTGGTCTTAATATTGTCAATGTTCGGACTGAGGTTTCATTATATTATTCTTCTAGTTTATGACTAATTGCAAAAGCAATAAAAATTGATTGATGGATCGAATGGCGTTTAAAGTCCTAATTTCAACAGTTCAGCCAAAATCCAAGACGTCACGGTGAAGAGGGAGTCAGCCTCGCAACCCGTTAACCTACATACTACGGGACTGTTGCAAGGAGTCCTTAACGTGAACGGTCTTGTATTTTTGTATGTAATAAGCGATGTATTTTATCTGCATTATTGTCTAATAAAAATAGTGGGTAAAAGTTTGCATTTAGAAATATAAACTTGTTCATTTTTCAATAACAAATTGTAGATACAGAAAATCGTGTTCAGCTTGCATTGGCTCCAACTATATAATTCTGAAAAAGAGTTTCAATTAATCTTCTTTTTAAGCTCACCTGAACCGTCCGTCCGTTAATTGTTCACATTTTGATCATCTCCTCTGAAACCAATTAAACAATTCAAACAAACTCTACAGGAATAATCGGTATTGAAGGCGATTATCAAAAACTGTTCATTCCGTTCTTATCCAACACAAAACATACCTGCCAGCGAAGAACATAGTTAAACATTAGACCCTATTGGAAAAACATCATTTTCGACATCTGCTCAGAACTTGTGGAAGCAAATTCAACCAAACTGTACTGGAATGATGTCGTATGGATACATGTATATGGAAGTTCCTTTACAAATGTACAAGGATTGCACATTTCGTGCCGATCTGACAAAAAACATGGACGCCAGTGCGGAAAATAGTCATGCAAAGAAATAAATACACTTCTAAAATCAAGAGCCCCCTCAAATTTGCCACGATTAGGACGGAACATTGCCATGGAAACAAAAATTTTACCCCCCACGCCCGCGCGTTTTCCATTTTCCCAGATTGATTTTGCATTTATAAATCTGCTCTCGTCTTGAATTAAATATTTCGCTAGTTTGACGTTAGACACCATTTAATCGGTTGGTCATTTTTTCTTGCTTTTGTAAGATCTTATTAAGCTAGGATCAATATAATGAAAAGTCTTACTTATAATCAAAGTATTGATATTATTAAATACCGGGTTGAATGTCCTTTGTCTGTCCTGGTTGCAACTTGGAAGTAAGAAGTAAGAAGTTAGAAGTAAGAAGTAAGAATTTAGAAGTTAGAAGTAAGAAGTTAGAAGTAAGAAGTAAGAAGTTAGAAGTAAGAAGTAAGAAGTAAGAAGTAAGAAGTAAGAAGTTAGAAGTGAGTTGTGAGAAGGAATTGGGAAGATCTATGACAGTATGTAGAGCATGGAATGAGCACCAAACTGTGATGATTAAAATGTATTGTTCATACTTTCATTATGAATAATTGCAAGTCTTTATATTCCATGATGGGACAGATTTTACGGCTGAATTGGGAAAATGTGAATGCGAAAAAGTATACATACCCTATGCCCAGAAGTACGAAACTGTCTAAATAAATATAAAAAAAACTAATTACAAAAACAAAAAACAAAAACAAAACAAAACGAGAAAAAGGTAGAGATAAAATAAACAAAACAAAACAATCGAAAAATACTAGGGATTACTGTAAATTACATCGTTTGAGTTCCATCTGCGCAGTTCCTATAATTTTAATGAATACGTGCTTAAAGATAAAGTGAACTAGAAAATATCTAAATAAGACTCTGACAGAGGTTGTGGACTTCGGTTCATGCTAATTCTAAAATAAATGTAGTTTCCTTTAAAGGTATGATTACAGCAGTTGACTTAACACTACGATGTTTGACAGGGGTATGTGTTTAAATCCAGCAAACGTGTACGTGCCCAAGCATCCACTCTAACTTTGTTATCATACCTGCCTAAATCAAAAGAGATTTACAATACAAGCTTAATCGTCTTCAAGGGGTGTGAAAGAGTATTACTCAACAACTTTCAAGTGTGTGTGTGTGTTGCTAATGCTAAGTTGAACACGATTTGCTATATCTGCAATTTTTGTGTAGAAAATTGAATAAGTAATAACTTTACCCGTTATTTTTAGCAGACATAATACAAATAAAACACTACTTACACATAAAATACAAGACCATTCACGTTTGAGAATCCTTGCAACAGTCCTGTAGTCTGAGGATAACCGGTTGCAAGGCTCACTCTCCCTTTATACTCTTTTTCAAGTGGCAATGAGAACTCTCCCCTCCCAGTGTTTTTCCTTTTCCCCAAATATATCATGTTTTTATAAACCTGTTCTCGTCTTGTCTTGGTGTCTTGGTTTTTGGCTGAAACATTGAAAGTAGGACGTTAAACGCCATTCAATCTATCATTTTTATTGCTTTCGACATCAGTCATAAACTATGTAACCTTTAGTTCTGACAATTGACAAGTGTAAATTCTTAAGTCGATGTTTAAATTCGGAAAGACTACCTTTCCGAATTGCAACATCGAACTAAGAAGTAAGAAGTCGGAACTCGGAAGTAAGAAGTAAGAAGTTAGAAGTAAGAAGTAAGAAGTAAGAAATCGGAACTCGCAAGTAAGAAGTAAGAAGTTAGAAGTAAGAAGTAAGAAGTCGGAACTTGGAAGTAAGAAGTAAGAAGTTAGAAGTAAGAAGTCGGAACTCGGAAGTAAGAAGTAAGAAGTAAGAAGTTAGAAGTAAGAAGTAAGAAGTAAGAAGTAAGAAGTCGGAACTCGGAAGTAAGAAGTAAGAAGTTAGAAGTAAGAAGTAAGAAGTCGGAACTCGGAAGTAAGAAGTTAGAAGTAAGAAGTCGGAACTCGGAAGTAAGAAGTAAGAAGTTAGAAGTAAGAAGTCGGAAGTAAGAAGTAAGAAGTTAGAAGTAAGAAGAAAGAAGTCAGAAGTAAGAAGTAAGAATTCAGAAGTCCCCTTCCGGCTTTCGTAGTTATCAGATCATCCGTTATCACAAAAGAAAATCAATTCAAATGTATTTTCATACTTCAGCCACTGAACTTGCCGTTTCATTGCGATTTTGACAGATTTCGGCAATCTTTGTTAAAATTCGCTGTATAGTACATACACAGCCAAACTATACTAATAGCCATTTTGAAGGGCAAATGTTTACACACTCGCAACAAAAAAATGGTTTTGATTTTCGGTGTCTTTCGAGTGGCACCATCTTCCCAAACACTGTAAAATGGCTTTAATAGAGAGAAATTGCTATTTACCACCATGCTTACGTGTAAAAAAAACATACACGCATGCCATATATTAATTTTACTCTTAGGAAGTACAAATGCCAGAGACTAAATTAAAAGTTTTTACGACAACATTTGAGATTATTCTGAAAGTAGCCCAAGTTATGAACAAATGCACGTCTATATGACCCTATTTCTTTATTTTTAATTTTAATTTATACAGTCTATTAGCCCTAAGTTATAATTCAAAGTTATATTTCCTGCTATTTTTAGCTTTTTTTCACACAAATGTGTTTGGATATTTCTTCTTTTTGTGCTTCTATAATGTAATGAAATATTTCTTCAAAACAGTAAAAATTCCATTCACAAAGTAGCAAAAGTGCTGCTGACACGGTCCATTTTACTACAAAAGTAATATATACATGATATAATGCAAAAACATAATAAAATTGCATGGAATGGCTAAATACTGCTAATTTCAATAAAAATAATACGTCAGTCAGCCTACAACTATGCTCTTGATAAAACAGTAATCAGACTTACAGTACTACTGTAAAGAGTATACAGTTGACAATTTTATTAAAATGATATTTTCGCAACCAAAAAGAAAGTACATATGATTATCTGGCTTTGTATATGCAGTTAATAATACAATATACTAACTATATGAATATAAAGACAGACACGCACACATGACCAAAGAAATAGCTCTATTTCTGTTTTATGACTGCTTATTTCACCTTTAAATATAGACTTTTAAACTTGAAGTCAACAGGTTACTTGTAAATAATATCATATTCGGATACATCAATCTTTCATACACGTTGGGCGAACTTCACAAACTTAAAAAGTTTCCTAAGTCAACGACAATATTTAAAAAACTTACAGGACACGTATGCTGTTTCACATTTTTTCCTGTGAAAACGTTCTACAGCCTACAGATTGAACCGTAAGACAGATATTTCAGGCGCACATGTTCCTACATTTTGTATACTGTGCATACCATGGTTCTAAATTGGTTTTGTCAAAGAGTTATGAAAAAGACAATAACCAATCAGTCACCTAACAGATCTTTCAAACCATATGCCTAACTGACCGTGTGACGGGTGCTGTATACAGAGCAGGACATGCTTACCCTTTCGGAGCACCTGGTGTCACTCTGTTTTTAGCTCACCTGGCATAACTATGCGTCCGTCGTCCGTCTGTCCGTCTGTCAGTCCGTTCGTTGGTCAACAATTTCAAAAATCTTCTCCTCTGAAACCACTGGGCCAAATGTAACCAAACTTAGCCTGAATCATCACCAGGGTATGGCTTCTCAAAATTATGTTCGATTAGGCGGTAGGTCAAACAACATGGCCGCCATTGCTAAAAATAGAACATAGGGGTAAATTGCAGTTTTTGGCCAGTTTCTCGAAAACCGTTACAGATATCAAAATCTGACAGGGGTAAAAATGACTAGCATCGCAAGATCTACCTGCCCTGCAAATTTGAAGAAAATCCAAAACCCATCTTGGAGTTATTGCCCTTCTTCTGTAAAATTTTTTTAATTTGTGAATTTTTTATTTTTTATTTCAAAAAGTGTAACAGATAGAGGTCAAGTGTATATTGCTAAAATGTTTAGCATATCAAGATCTACCAACCTGGAATTTTTTAAGAAAATCCAAATACCCTTGTAGGAGCTATTGCCCTTTTTCATGGAATTTTCAAAATTTTCATATTTTTCGTCTTTTATTTCCAAAACTATAGAAGCTAAGGTTAAGTGTAAATTTGTAAAATGTTTGCCATGCTGTGTGGATTTCAAAAGTGGTGTTCAAAATTACTGAACTGTTTGTTGACCACCATTTTCAAAATGGCCTCAAAAAAAGGCGGGAAAATTCAGCATCGTTCGATTTCAATGAAATTTGGCTTCCAAATAGATATTGATGTAGCGACTTCAAAACCGGTGTTGAAAAGTGTTCGTCGACCGCCATTTTCAAAATGGCCGCCAAAAAAGGCGGGAAAATTCGACATCGTCCGATTTCAATGAAATTCAAAAAGGTATTGTCCGACTGTCCCGAGTTCCTATCGTTGTCTACGTTTTTCTTTTGTCTTACACGTGTTTTTCTTGTGTAGTTCCCTTGCAAATTGTTGCATGTAATTATAATTTTCAGCCATTGTAGGTGTTTCTTGTTATCCATTTTTAACATTGCTGTCGCAACTTCAAAACTGATGTTGAAAATTGTTTGTTGACTGCCATTTTCAAAATGGCCGCCAAAAAAGGCGGGAAATTCAACATTGCCCGATTTCAATGAAATTTGGTATATAGATATTGATGTTGCGACTTCAAAACCGATGTTGAAAATTGTTCATTTACCACCATTTACAAAATGATGTCTCGACTTCAAAACTGGTGTTGAAGGTGGTCCTAAGCAAGAATGTTTTTTGTCAAAAAGGCCAAACAAAGAAATATAGGAAAACATTATCAGACTTTAAATACAGTTCAAGATGTGTGATTTTTGACGAGCTACCAAAGTTTGAGAGACTGAAGATCAACAGTATAACTTACAATGTTAGCTTGATTGTGGCAACTGAAAACCAGGTGAGCGATACAGGCTCCTGGGAGCCTCTGGATTTAGAGTTCACACTGTTAGTGCTTTAGTTTTTTGTGTTGTATATGTAGTGGTTGTGTGTTTTGTGGGCATGTAGTGTCTTTCGTCTTCTGGTGTTCTTGAATTTGCCTTGTCTCTGGACTTTGATTTATGTAAACTTGTGCTTTGTTCCTTCGATATTCTACTGCCGTTGTCTTGTTATTCCAATCACACGTTTTTCTTCTAATTAATTTTCTTTTCGTATGAATTTATAAGGTGACTTTAAATGTAGTTCGGTCAACGTCGTCTATCGAAAAATAAACGACTTTAAATATTGCTTCCAGTAGTAAATTCAACAAATCATGTCAGCGAATTTCCTATTATGGAAATTATATAAGAATTATCATATTAAAATCAGCATAAAGTTTTATATGAAAAGTTGCTGCAGAAGCAATTTGTTTTCTTCTTTGGATCAGTCATAAAAGGCGAATGTATACAAAACTTTCTAGCCTATAACAAGGACGTATATTTCTAAATATACGTCCTTGCCTATAAAGAGAAAAAGCACATTACTAAGTTGTTTGATTTCACCTATATTGATGATGTTGTTTAACTCAATAATGCTCATTTCAATGAGTATTTGAATATTATATATTCCAGTCAACTTGAAATTAAAGTAACTACAGAAACTAATCAAAGCACTGAAGACTCAAGTCAAACTGACGTGCAAAATTTTGTCATAGACTACGTCACTGAAATCAAAAAAGCTATTTATGATCTTGAAAACTTTTTAGATAGACAACAAAGACCAAGACATTGAAATATCATAATTGTGCATTATATTCTTTCTCGAAGGTCACGGAACAGTTTTGGACAAAAAATTATCTTTCGTTCCCGATATGAACAAGTCGTCTTAAATATTACAATATTATTGATTTCGATAATTTTTCAAACTCCATCATCCATCAAAATGCTTACTAAATTCGACAAATAATCTAAATCATTATTACTTTGATGAACTTTTGGCATATAACTGATTTTTTACATTATTACATTATTTAAATTCACAGTTAGCTTCATTATAAATACGGGACTTTTTGAATTGTGTTCAGTCCGGTAAAAGTTCTATTTTTATACGTAAAGCATCAATACAACAATACATTGAGAGGAAAAAACTAATTGATGAAAACTGTTGAGCTCAAGGTGATTTTTGTTAATCGATTTGCAGCGCATCAGGTTGATTTTTTACTATCGGATTTAACACCGTTTCAAAGGAATTTATTGGAGTATAAATGGGACCAATTCACTCACAAACAAATAAAAGTCCGAAGGACTTTCATAATATGTTTGTGAGTAACTTGGTCCCGTTTGCACTCCAATAAATTCCTTTTGAACGGTGTTTAATACTAATAATTCTTTTAATTTAGTAAAAAGTAATTAAAATCTTGTCTTTATCACACGTTTTTGTTCTATTTGATTGTCTTGGCGTATGAATTTATAGGTGAACTTATGTGTAGTTCGGTCAACGTTGTCTATCGAAAAATAGATGACTTCAGAAATTGCTACCGGAAGTCATTGTAGCAAATGATGTCAGCTTATTTTTCGAAATGCAATTTATAAAAGAATTATCGTCAATTAAAATTTAGTTAAAGAATTGTCATATAGGAAAAATTATAAAATTCAATTTCATAAACTGGTATTTAATTCAATAGGTTAAGAAATCCAGTTTTCCTTCTTACTGGTATCCGAGGTGATCGTTTCCGCCCTCAATTACACGAGAGTTCTCATTTCGAAAGTCCCGTACGTATTCATCTGTCTAGATATTTAGGACCCCGCCGTGAAACGCCGGCACCCTATAGTAATCAGCCTGTCCGTCCGTCTGTCTGTCCGTCTGTCCGTCCGACAGCATTTTCTATGTCGTATGATAACTCAAGATTGCCTTCATCGATTTTTATGTTTTTTAGCTCACCTGGCCTAAAGGCCATGTGAGCTTTCGCCATCACTATGCGTCCGTCGTCCGTCGTCCGTCCGCCTGTCTGTCAACAATTTTAAAAATCCTCTCTGAAACTACTGGGCCAAATGTAACCAAACTTGGCCTGAATCATCACCAGGGTATGGCTTCTCAAAATTGGTCGATTAGGCGGTAGGTCAAACAACATGGCCGCCGTTGCTAAAAATAGAACATAGGGGTTAATTGCAGTTTTTGGCCAATAACTCGAAAACCGTTACAGATATCAAAAATCTGACATGGGATAAAATTGATCAGCATGGCAAGATCTACCTGCCCTGCAATTTTGAAGAAAATCTGAAACCCATCTCGGAGTTATAGCCCCTTTTTATGTTAAATTTTCAAATTTTTTGCATTTTTTATTTTTTATTTCAAAAAGTGTAACAGATAGAGGTAAAGTGTAAATTGCAAAAATGTTCAGCACATCAAGGTCTACCCACCTTGTAATTTTGAAGAAAATCCATAAACC
>MJUU01035704.1:11086-46604 GCA_002080025.1 Modiolus philippinarum | reverse complement strand
GCCATTTTCAAAATGGCCGCCAAAAAAGGCGGGAAAATTCAACATTGTCCGATTTCAATGAAATTTGGTTTCCAAATAGATATTGATGTTGCGACTTCAAAACCGGTGTTGAAAATTGTTCGTTGACAGCCATTTTCAAAATGGCCGCCAAAAAGGCGGGAAAATTCAACATTGTCCGATTTCTATGACATTTTGTTTCAAAATAGATCTTGATGTCACAACTTCAAAACCGATGTTAAAAATTTTTTGTTGACCACCATTTTTAAAATGGCCGCCAAAAAAGACCGGAAAATTCAACATTTTCTCATTTCAATGACATTTGGTTTCCAAATAGGTCTTGATGTCGCAACTTCAAAACTGATGTTGAAAATTGTTCGTTGACTGCCATTTTTTAAATGGTCGCCAAAAAAGGCGGGAAAATTCAACATTGTCCGATTTCAATGAAATTTGATTTCCAAATAGATATTGATGTTGCGACTTCAAAACCGATGTTGAAAATTGTTTTGTTGACTGCCATTTACAAAATGATGTCTCGACTTCAAAACTGGTGTCGAAAGTGGTCCTTAGCAAGAACGTTTTTTGTCAAAAATAAGCCAAACAAGAAAGACAGTTAAACATGATCAGACTTTAAAAACAGTTCAAGATATTGGAGGTGTTCGAGCTACAAAAGCTTTAGAAACTGAAGATCAACTATATAACTTACAATGTTTCCTTGATTAAGGCAACTGAAAGGAAGGTGAGCGGTACAGGCTCCTAGGAGCCTCTGGTTTACTCAAAGTTGGTCTTGACCAAAGGAAACTCCCTATTGATTTTCAGGAAAATCGGAAAATGATTTTTGGGAAAAAACTTTATTTTTTATGAAAAAATGCTTATTTTGAGAATTAGCTTTATGTCGTACATTAAATTAAAATTGCCTTCAGGGATTTACATGATTTTGATACACAAGGTTGGTCTTGACCAAAGGAAATTCCCTTTTGTCTTTGAGGAAAATCCGAAAGCAATTTTTGGGGAAAACTTAGTTTTTATGTTGTATGAAAACTTGAAATGACCTTCACAGATTTTTATAAGTTTTTCGCATTGTGTTGGACTTGATCAGACGAAGGTCCCTAATGATTTTTAGGACAATCATACAACATTTTGGGGAAAAAACTTAGTAAACATATGAAAAAAAAATCATATTTTGAGAGTTAGCTCTGTTGTATGAACTTGAAATGACCTTCATATATTTTTTTCAACGTTTTTATTTGATCTGAACAAATAAAAAATAAGTTGTCAAAACGGCCATATACAGAAACTAAATTTACAATAACTTAGGATTTTTTTATTTATGTTTCCCCCCCAAAATTGTTTTAGGATTCATGAAATTCCGCAAACAGGTTTTTTGGACACACAAGTGGGGGGGGGGGGGCTTTCTGACTTTGTCAGTATTTTAGTTATAACTATAATTGCATAAACAGATCAGCTGATCGTCTATGTGCATTGACAGTTTGTTAACCACGTGCTCGTAAAAGGGCATAAATTATTCATATGTTGTTTCTCTCTGATATCACTCCTGGTTGCATGGGAGTTCATACTATGAGTGCCTTAGTTTTTGATATCGTCCTTTTATTTCCGTGCATTATAGCTGTCTCACGTCCTTGTTTTGTCTTTGTTTTTCTCTGTTGCCGTTTTTGCCAATTCTTTGGACTTTGATTTTTGTTGTCAGCCCTTCCCTTGTTCCTTCGGTATTTTACCGCCGTTGTCTCTTAACTATGCTTCAGTCTTTCATAAATATGTTCTGTTTTTTATGATGTTTAAACTTTGGCAAGTCGGAGAAATTTATATAATAGGTGCCACAAAAAATTTCATTTTGCGACCTTGAATCTTGACAGATGTGGATGTTCTTAATTGCGTAAATCCTCCAAAAAGTCATCTTAATATTATATGTGTTTCTCGAAATTGACAAAGACAGACGACTTAAAAGTAGAATTTATGATGATTTCAAATTTCCTACTTTAATTTCCCTTTCCTTAGTAGTAAAATTCGTCTGTCCCTACATATGGCGTATATGTTTCTCAGCTTTATATATGATATGTTAGAGCATTATCTCAATACAAACACTACAAAAACATAAAACAACACCTTCAAGAATTTGAGTAGGTACTCTTACTGACCCGAAAGCCGATTTTATTTGGAAACTTGCAAAATCTAAATTGTTGTTAATTTTGTTGAAATCTCCATCATGCAAAGATCTGTTCTTAGCTGATTATGGCTTTACGTTTAGATCATATAGGTAATCCGTTCAATGTAAGTTTTTTTAAATATTTTTGAGTTAATGGTCTTCCAAATGTTTAGATTTTATCTGCTCTGAAGAGACATGAGTTGTCAAAATAGCCATATGCAGAAACAGAATTAAAAGTAAGTAAGGAATATAGTTATTTGCTACAAACACTCCGTTAAAGCTATTGTGGCCATCACGAGTTTGTTAACCAGGATAATGTTACAGTCTGGCAACTTGTGACTGACATTTACTGATATTTTTACATTTAACTAGATCTAGCACGGAGACATTTCTTCAAAATTATCGGACATGAATGTGTGTTCCATGTTACGATTTAAGTGTGGACATATATTTTCTCGAATGACGGATGGACAGTGACTTCGGGATGATGGGTAAGGATTTGAATCAGATTGAGTTATTGACATTTTGGAGATGGTATAAGATTAGCATCAGGATAGAATATAAATGCAATGATGTTTTATGTCAAATCATATAAACGGAAAAACAGGGAAAGATGGGTTAAAGTGGCCACCAAAGTTTGTTTTTATTTTACCGGATTTGACCTTACTACCGGAGTTGACACGTTAAACACGGCGGGTGTCTTATAAGAATAATAGCGTCGTATATGAGAGCAGATCAAAGATAGGGGTATCTTTCACGAATGTAAGAAATTCCGACTTTTATCGAGTGAAGCGTAGCGAAACGAGAGAATAAGACGAAGAATTTCTTTCATGCGTAAAAGATACCCCTATCTTTGATTTTGATCGAAAACAAGCAGCTATTTCTTCCGTAAAATACAACAAAAACATCTGGAAATCTAAACTGTGCGAGTAACGTCGTCACCATTTGAGTGTATTTTACATTGTGACGTCAGGTGTTTTATGACGTTTGACATGATTACGATTATTGTATTACAAAAAAGAACACTCATGGTTGGCCATTTACCCATAGAAGACGAGACGTGGGTCGTCTCACATTGTAACCTATCATTTACGGAAGAAGCAGGAGATGCTTACTCTACCGGTGCACCCTCTCTCACCCATGGTTTTTAATGGGTATGTGTTGTTCATTTTTGTATATGTGTGTGTCCTCATTTTTCTTTTCTGTACCGTGCTCATGTTATGTCTTTGTTTCTTTGTTTTTCCGATGTTGCCATTGTCCTTGGATTGTTCGTTTTAAACAGACGGTTCGGTCTCGGTTCTCACTTACTTAAACAAACCAATACACATAGAAATGTATGATTATTGACAAGATCTTGGGAACGATAAAGTATTCAGTTGTTAGTTTAACTAATATCTAAATTGAAGGAATTCGAAAACCACAAATCTGATATTTCTTTGCTCGGTATCATAAGATATTATATTTCATTGGATATTGATAGCATTTTAAATTTATAGGAAAAGACTGGAGATTAGGAGATCAGGATGGAGGCCTTGGATGCAAGGGAACTATTCTTCGAGTTGAACAAAATGGAAAAGTTGTGGTAAATTTTTATGTACACTGAATGGCTAATACTGCATGTTTTCATGCTGCATTGTTTTTTTTCACAAAACTTAGATAGTTTAAATTTATATCAGACTTATCTTGAATTCATATTAAATAATATCGTTTGTCGTTGATAACCACATTATATTTTACAGGAATAAACAAGCTCGTAAAACTTAAAACTTCTGTTTTATACTATAAGGATATACGAATATTTCATTTTTTATAATTATTACAGGTAAAGTGGGACGGCCGGAGACTTGGTACATACAATTTTGGTAATGATGGAATTTTCGAAGTGGAAGTATGGTATTAAGAATTTAGAATAACGGACATAACAAATGCCAACTTTAAGTATAAAAATCTTTGTGCAATCACTGATTACCGTATTCAGTGGTTTTAAAAGAGAACTACTGTTTGTGATGGGAATCATGTTTAATACCACTAATTTCCACCTATGCCAAATTATGCCAATATTTTTACATTCAAATTAAATGAATAAGTGATATTTAAGTCACAAAGATTCGGACATACGGTTACACTCGATCTACCTTTGAACTAGTTTTATTATAGAAAACTTTGTCAAAAGAAAGGCTCTGTTTCTTTGTGTCAAGCCGTTTTCTATCACAGACGAGTGTGTGCGAATCTCTGTAAGAACCAATCAATATTAAAGTTTAAAGGACAAGAGAAGGAATAATATATTTAAATAAATAACTAAATACCGATCTCACTGTTAATTTGGTTTCTCCATATGGTCATTTCGACAACTCATTAGTATAGAAAAGATAACAGAAAAAGAAAATAACAATCACATGCCACAACCTACCAGGGAACTTCACAACAAAAAACAATAAAAGGACGAAAGACAAACGTAGACAACGATGGGAACTCTGTATAGCCAGACTTCCTACCGGCACTAGCAAGAGCTAACGGTAGCGTTAAACCGGTTTATAGGTACCAAAACCTCCCCCTTCTCTATCCCGTTTTCCTACAGTATAACAAACATACACCTAAATCCCAATACAGGTAGATTACTCCAAAACCACAATCTTGAGAAAGGATAAGACAAAACGTGATTTAGAGAGATTGATCCAGAAGTGCTCGCCGCTATGCTGCCGCCTAGCTCAAGGAGCCTAGTCTGCTGGTAAAACACTGTCGCACTGCGGAAGAAAAATCAAATTCAAAACTTCCCGAAGGGTTTGGTAAAGAATCATCATGGATTTCAGTAGACATTGACAGTATCAATGGGAGGCCAGTAGACATGTACCTGTAATATCTTCAGGTCATTGGATACAAAAGCCAATTTAACGGAGCCATGAAGAATATCCTGTCAATATCCCCTATTACGTAAAGATTGTAAGTTTCGTCCCGATTTTGCTGGATTATTTATCAGTTTTTGACATTTTTTTACATCATTTCCGTAAAAACGAGGATGAGAAATGCAAATAGTAATAAGATGTTTGCGAGTAACACCATATTTAGATATCAAATGTCCATATGTTCTATAAAACTTCGTAAAAGTGTAACTTTGTTGTTAAAGTTTGGATGTGATAGTAAGGTTACGTTCGTTAAAGTCATCAAGAGTAGAACAGACGCGTACGAATCGTATTAATTGAGATATATACACCTATTCGGGTCAGATAAAATCTAAAAATTTGGAAGATCATAAACCCAAAGATGTTTAAAAACTGATAGCAAGAGCAAATAAGCAATATAATCAAAATGGGAAGCCAAAATCAGCTAAGACATAACTTTGCATGCGGGAGATACTACATAGTTTTCAACAAATTTGATTAATGTTTGAATGCGGGCACTAATTTTTTTTTTTTCATGTTTATGATTGATTTTGCCAGAAGATATTGGATGTATTATGAAATAGACCAAAAAGTATTTTATCAATAATTACAACATATAAACAAACGGAGGGCGTGCATAAAGTCGATTGTTATAAAACTTGACATTGTTAATTAGTTAGATGTGGGCACGTTAAACGGGTCGTCAGAATATCATTTTGAAATTTAAAAAAATAATAAAATACCAAAATTTGAAAATTTGAATATATGGTTGTGTATCCGTATGAGATATTCTCTTAATTACAAGTACACTGAAAATTACAGCGAGCATACGTCTGTCGCACGGGGAATCTTTATATGGAACCCACATGGCAGGAGAGACAAACTCCAGTCATAAATTAAACACACGACAGGACAGACAAACTCCAGTCATAAATTAAAAAATAGGGGTAATAACAAAAATACCGAACAGAGTTGTTTCCATAAGACAAAGAGACAAATCAGGTGGAAACCACCGAAAAATTGTCGACCGCTGTGGTCCTGACCTGATACAGGCATTTCAAAAGAAATGGTGGGTGTTATAGCCTGCCAAACACCCCCTTTCATTTCGGTAGTGTCTGGTAGAAATTTAACAGAAATTTTTATTGAAATGTCGTAGACAGATGAAAGAAATTATCATTTGAAGGATATTGGGTAAATAACAAAATACCGAAGTTACTGTGAA
The DNA here is from genome assembly GCA_002080025.1 of Modiolus philippinarum. Lineage (NCBI taxonomy): Eukaryota > Metazoa > Mollusca > Bivalvia > Mytilida > Modiolidae > Modiolus > Modiolus philippinarum. The sequence goes on along the minus strand of MJUU01035704.1, from coordinate 40,342 downwards.
TTTACTTTCTGCATATGCTCATTATAACAACTGATGTTTCTTCAGTGCAGATCAAACTAAACATTTTGAAATCAATAAACCGAAATATGTGTAAAGCCTGATTGAGAGATAATTACAAAAACAATGAAGTTATAAAATCCAACTCAGCTAAGGACAAGCCAATGCAGGAGGGAGATACTCCTTAGTTTTGAACAAAATTTTCTTAAATTTAGATATTGCAAGTTTTCAAATGAAACCGGTCTGCGGGCAAGCACCATAGTATAATACTCTCGGGAAATATTTAAAAATATATATACTGACGGAGAAAAAAAATGTGCACACTTCTAAATATGAAACGACGACAGTAGAATACCAAAGGAACAAAGGAAGTGATGATCACCGAGGACACCTAGTTGTCTCAATGAGCCCGTGTCCATAGCTTCATCGGTAAGGGACCTTTTAAACCCTTTGTATTTTTTCTCATGGCTAAAGTAAACTCAAATGACTTATTCGTTTGCTGATGTATGTTATTTAAATCGAAACATACGTTATAAGTTTTTTTTTTTCAAATTAGATAAATGATTTTTGAAACCTAGAGGAGGTTTTACCTTTAAAGATCAAATTTTGGTCTTCATTTTTCATAGGTAAAGCATTTGGTCAAAACTTAGATTAAAAAGCAAGATTAAATTTAGGCATATGCTTCAGTTACTAGATTTGTTTTTTTTTTCAATGTTAAAGAATGGATAACAGGAAACACCTACAATGGCTGAAAATTATAATTACATGCAACAATTTGCAAGGGAACTACACAAGAAAAACATGTATCAGACAAAAAAAGAACGTAGACAACGATAGGAAATCGGGACAGCCGGACTTGGTACCGGCACTAGCAAAAGCCAGCGGTAGGGTTAAACCGACTTATGGGTACCCAAACCTCCCCTTTATCTGTCCCGTTTCCCTATAGTATAAAAACATACGAATAAAACCCAATACAGGTAGACTACTAACTCCATGACCACAACCTTGAAACGAGATAAAAAGGCAATACATAATTTTGAAAGATGGGTCAAGGGGTGCTCGCCGCTAATCTGCCGGCTACAGCAAGGAGCCTAGTCTGCTGGTAGAACACTGTCGCACTGAGGAAGAAAAATCAAACTAAAAACTTCCCGAAGGGTTTGGTCAAGAATCATCATAAATTTCAGTAGACATCGGCAGTATCAGTGAGAGGCCAGTATGTGTGCAAAATTTTCCGGTCACTAGGTCTCAAAGCTAATTTAACGGATGCAAGCAGAATATCTTGCCAATATCCCCTATTACGTAATGAATGTAAGTTACGTCCCAGCTTTTCTTGATTTTAAAATCAGTTTTAATAATGTTCTTCAAGAAAATAAAATGAAATGGAATAGATAAAAGTCCAGGATAAGTTTTTGTGCCTACATGGTTTTCGAACATTATGAATTAACAAATAGAGTAATTCATACAATTTTTTTTTCAAGTGTGAGTTCCTACTCACTGTGTGAAAATTTTAAACTTTAATCTTGGCGGTATTTTTCGACAAATTGTGTTTTGAAATTGCAAAAACTATTGAAAACACATTAAGATGCAAAGTTCCTTTTTACAGAATGGAATAAAAAAGATAACAGGAAACACCTACAATGGCCGAAAAACATAGTAAATAGGAACTGCACAAGAAAAAAACCCACAATAAAAATACAAAAGACAAACATAAACAACGATAGGAACTCGGGACAGCCGGACTTGGTACCGGCACTAGCAAAAGCCAGCGGTAGGGTTAAACCGGTTTATGGGTACCCAAACCTCCCCTTTCTCTGTCCCGTTTCCCTATCGTAGAATAAACATACGAATAAAACCCATACAGGTAGACTACTAACTCCATGACCACAATCTAGAAAAGAAAAATGGGGGGGACAAAACGTAATTTTGAAAGATGGGTCAAAGAGTGCTCGCCGTTAAACTGCCGGCTAGCTCAAGGAGCCTAGTCTGCTGGTAAAACACTGTCGCACTACGGAAGGAAGTATTTATTTCACTTGGATCAACTTCATCTCTCATACAAAAGAAACTATGAAACTAATCATAGCGTAATTAGCTCACCTGGCTATGCCAGGGTGAGCTTTTGCCATCACTTGGCGTCTGTCGTCCGTCTGTCCGACGTATGCCCGTCGTAAACTTTTCATTCAAAGATCTTCTCCTCTGAAACCACTGGGCCAATTGGAACCAAATTTGGTTACAATCGTCCTTGGGAGGTCCCCTTTACAAAATTGTATCCGGCAGGTGCGTAACTCATCCAAGATGGCCGTAACCGGGGAACATAGATTTAACATTGGACACTATGGAAAACGCATTCAAAGATCTTCTCAGAAACTACTAGTCCAATTGAAATCAATAGTTTTAACATTGGACGCTATTGAAAACGCATTCAAAGATCTTCTTCTCAGAAACTACTAGTCCAATTAGAACCAAACTTTTTCACAATGTTCCTTAATTGGTCCCTTCTAAAAAAGGTATCCGACATGTCCGTACCTCATCCAAGATGGCCGCCAGCGGCGGGGAACGTGGTTTTATCATTGGAGCCTATGGGAAACACATTCAAAGATCTTCTCAAAAACTACCAGTCCAATTAGAACCAAATCTAGTCACAATGGTACTTACATTGTCCCTTCAAAAAAAGGTATCAGGCAGGTCCTTACCGCATCTGCCAGTGGGGAACTTTTTAAAAGATTTTAAGGGGAACCCCTGTCTAAATTTTTTGAATGGTGTTCTGTTACGGGTTCTAATAAATGTTGGAGCTTTCAGTTGCCATTTAAACCAAACAAGAAAACTGAAATTTTACAGAAAAAGTATTCTGCTAAATTTGATGTTTTGTTTTCAGAAATAAGGAAACACTAGTTAATAAGGAGAACCCCGGAATATTTTTAAAGGTCAGACTTTACTGAATATTTTCCATAGGCGGTCATTATAACGTTTTGTAAATTTTCTTAATTACCTGAAGTTCACTTAATGCGGCGATATGATTTTCTCAATGTGGCGTGTCTGCCAAGTAACATGTCCAATCGATGACCCAACTTTAAAGTCAAATAAGAAATTTCTATCGCCTAACCAAACTGGGGTATGCAAAGTACCAATTTTGCCCGTCAGATCCTGGGGCATGCATGTACTCATTGATGAGGCTTCAGTATTTTTCACATGCAAGGAAGGACATTAAATCAAATTGCTGGTCAATCCGGAAGTATTTCTTGATCATTTGAGCGTTTTAAAATTCAGATATTGTCAATATTGACACTTATATTGAAAGTGAAAGTCGCGTGGCTTTGTTTATATAAGTACTACTTTTGACTATACCAGCAGCTGATTGGTAATTTAGTAGAGTCTAACCTAAAGGGGCTTGTAATGTATTGATGTCGGCAATAATTATTAACTAGATTATAAGGGAAACCCCCGCCAAAATTATTTTTGAAAGATGGTCCGAAATAGGTCAAAATAGATAACACATTCAAACACATTTAAAGATCCTTCCTAAAACAACTTATCAAATTAGAACACAGTGGTACTTTGATATTACCTTCCAATAAAGGTATCCGAGAGTACCACACCTCAACCAATATGGCTTCCAGCATCAAGATAGTGTATATTGGATTCCATTAAAAGAATTAGGTCACTGAAACCACTAATCCAATTGCAACTAAAGTTTATCACAAAGTCCTTCAGTGGCCCCTTCAAATTTGCGTTCGGCATTTCTTCATCCAATCCGAGGTGACCTCTAATATGGAAAATAGTTTAACATTGGATCCTATAGGAAATGCTGTTTATCTATGTCAGCCATGGTCCAGGTGAGCGATACATGCTTTTGAGAGCCTTTTGTTTCATATGGAGGCACTATCATACTTTCAACTGTTGGTATTTTATTTCATTTTTTGTCATTTCAAATATAATTCTGACCACATATTTATTGGGTCAAAATCTCATGATTTAATTATGCCTAGTTTTCCTACTATTGACTCGATGAGTGCTCAGTAATTGTAAGAACATATTGAAGATCCTGCATGCATGGAGTAAAAAAAACATTCATATATTGTTGCTCGACTTGTAACAATGAATACCGCTCGAACCAGTGCTAAGGACCGTCTTTAACGTACTATGAGGTGTGAACAAAGCTCATTGTTTAATGTCTATGCTGACTTTGAGATGAAGAACAAAAATAAAAGCGTTGTTCCAATGCTTTTTTACAATAAATTTATAGAGAATTTGTCTCATGCGCATTTACTTCATATTCCTTCATTAACTACATATACTCATAACTAATTTGTTTTATTGATTCTGTAGTGAACAAGGGCAAACCTTTAACCCACAAGATTCAGGATTGATTTTACCTAGGACACAAAATGCGTATTCGCAAATACCACAAGCAAAAGAAAGGACGACACAAAATGCGTATTCGCAAGTACCACATGAACAAGAACAGACTACACTTAATTTCCAATCACAGAAAAGCCAATATCGTAAATATCGTAAGTTACATAATTTACATCGTTGCATCACATCATTTTGTGATCCACCTCAAGACAAAGTGTTTACTCCTTTTAAATACTACTTTTATGTTAGCATTACGCATCACAGGCGGCCGGCGCTCAACCATCGTAATCCATTCATTTAAATCTTCTCTCTTGAAACCACTTAGCCAATTGCAACCAAAAAATTGAATCACTTTCAAGACATAACTTCCGGGTTTTATTTATACTTTATTATCATTATTTTTTTTTTTTTTTTTTTTTTTTTTTTTTTTTTTTTTTTTTTTTTTTTTTTTTTTTTTTTTTTTTTTTTTTTTTTTTTGAACGGGCTTTCCTCAATGCGCGGTGCATAAAGCTTCCATTGTTTCTTGTACAGAGATGAATTGATATTCACAAGTGCCTTGAAAACCGAAATACAATTATAAGGCGCTACTGAAAAAGAAATTTTACCTGTTATTCAATATGGAATTATTGATATTGTTTATAAGACATATGTACAGTTGTATTAACATTTCAATAAAGTGAAGGGAGGTCTGAGTTTCGTAAGTTGGTCGGTTCCTATCACATGAACAGAATATGAATGTTATCTAAAGAGATGTAAGGTGATTATTAAAGAAGTTGAAAACTAAGAAGAGCCAGCAGAGTTAATCTATGTTTATAGTTCCGGTCAAATGTCAAATCACCGAAGTTACTGTTGAGTTACTTTATGCAAATGGCAATTTCGACAACTTACATGTGTCTTTAGATTTCGACAACTTACATGTGTCTTTAGATTTCGAAAACTTACATGTGTCTTTAGATTTCAAATCTAAATAATTGGAAGACTTTTAACAAAATATTTGTAAAATCTTATTGTGCACAAACAATCAAAATGATCTTAATGGAAAGATGAAAACAGCTAATGACAGAGCTATTCAAGAAGGAGATACTTTATAGCTTTTAGCAAAATTTTCTAGAATAAAGATACAAAGATAAATAATAATAATAGCGTTGTTACATTGCTTGGTTCTACAATGTATTAACAGAGACGTTGTCTCATAAGCTTTTACTGTAAATCTTTTCATTGGTTAAATTGCTAGTTTCCGGATGAAATCTTCTTTCAGGTCAACACCGAACACTAGGTCGGTGGATCCACCAGCAGAGGCATCGCTCCAGTGCTAATAAGTAACAAAATACGGAAGTTACAGTTAATGTAGTCTCTGCATATGAACATTTCGACACGTTATGACTCTTCATTACAGACCACTTCTACAAATTAAAAGACCATAAATGTAAAATAAGGAAACATAATTCTAGACTTCAGAATGTCTGATTTTCAGCTCACCTGGCCTAAAAAGCCATTTGAGCTTTTGCCATCACTATGCGTCCGTCGTCCGTCGCCCATCCGTCCGTCTGTCTGTCAACAATTTCAAAAATCTTCTCCCCTGAAACCGCTGGGCCAAATGTTGTCAAACTTCACTTGAATCATCACCAGGGTATGGCTTCTCAAAATTGTGTTCGATTAGTCAAACAACATGGCCGTCATTGCTAAAAATAAAGCATAGGGTAAATTGCAGTTTTTGGCAAATAACTCGAAAACCGTTACAGATATCAAAAATCTGACATGGTGTAAAAGTGATCAGCATAGCAAGATCTACCTGCCCTGCAATTTTGATGAAAATCCGACTACCATCTTGGAGTTATTGCCCTTTTTCCGTAAATTTTTTAAAATTTGTGCATTTCTTATTTTTTATATCAAAAAGTGTAACAGATAGAGGTTAAGTGTATATTGCAAAAAGGTTCAGCATATCAAGATCTACAAACCCTGAAATTTTGAAGAAAATCCAAAAATCCTTGTAGGAGTAATTGCCCTTTTTTCACGGAATTTTTCAAAATTTTCATATTCTTCGTCTTTTATTTCCAAAACTATAGAAGATGAAGGTTAAGTGTAAATTGATAAAATGTTTGACATGTTGTGTGGAACTGGTGTTCAAAATTGTTTGTTGACCGCCATTTTCAAAATGGCTGCCAAAAAAGGCGAGAAAATTCAACATTGTTCGATTTCAATGAAATTTGGTTTACAAATAGATATTGATGTATCAACTTCAAAACCGGTGTTGAAAAGTGTCTATTGACCGCCATTTTCAAAATGGCAGCCAAAAAAGACGGGAAAATTCATCATTGTCCGATTTCAATGAAATTTGGTTTCAAAAAGGGATTGATGTCGCAACATCAAAACTGATGTTAAAGATTATTTGTTGACCCCCATTTTCAAAATGCCCCCAAAAAAGGCGGGAAAATTCAACATTGTCCGATTTCAATGAAATTTGGTTTCCAAATAGATATTGTTGTTGCGACTTCTAAACCGGTGTTGAAAAATTGTTCGTTTGCCACCATTTTCAAAATGGCCGCCATAAAAAAGATGGGCAAAATTCAACATTGTCCGATTTCCATGAAAGTTGGCTTCAAAATAAATATTGATTTTGCGACTTCAAAACCGGATTTGAAAATTGTTCGTTGACTGCCATTTTCAAAATGACCGCCAAAAAAAAGGCGGTAAAATTCAACATAGTCTGATTTCAATCAAATTTGGTTTTTAAATAGATATTTATGTTGTAACTTAAAGATATGGTGTTGAAAATTGTCTTTGACTGCCATTTACAAAATGATGTCTCAACTTCAAAACTTGTGTCGAAAGTGGTCCTTAGCAATAATGTTTTTGTCCAAAAAGCCCAACAAAGAAATATAGTAAAACATTATCAGACTTAAAATACAGATCGAACTACCAAAGTTTTAGGGAATGAAGTTCAACTGTATAACTTACATGTTAGCTTGATTGTGGCAGTTGAAAGCCAGGTGAGCGATACAGGCTCCTGGGAGCCTCTGGTTAGCTAACTATACCCAAAGGGTTAATATGACCTATTCCCATCTATTAGTGTCCGTCGTCCGTCCGTCATGTGTAAACTTTTTACATTTTCATCTTTTCCTTAAAAAAAGAAGCGATCAGGTCTTTTGAATAAGCAAAAGATCACCCGTCGAATCGTCAAAATTTTAAAGAAAGTATTCAAATAACAAAATACCGAAGCACGAGGCAAACGTTGCATATGGGAACCAGGAAATGACATCGATTGGTCGTAAATAAATGATAATTCTATAGGGGTCATTCCATTCATACTTATCGCCAGAAAACGACAGAAACCACCAGATCTACATCTTTTTTTGACTAACATGTCGAATTTCACGAAAATGGTCATCTCAGTACAAAAATGTACGCCGAAAGGGACGATTTTAATTGCAAGGTAATATTCCAGCTTCTCCTGCTTGTGGAGTGTATGTTGTACAGCTGATTCGTTACGCGAGAGCTAGCACAAATTATACAGACTTTCTCATTAGACAAAGTTCTCTCCGTCACCGCCTTATCAATCAAGTCTTCAAAAAATTTCGTCTCTTACGATCATTAAAAAAGTTCTTAAATAGATATCAGTCCCTTGTTGAAAAATTTGAATTTTCTCTCCGAACTGTAATTCAAGATTCTTTCTGTGCTTAATACTGGGATGATCATTTCTTTTAACTGTCTGCGACCTTTCAATTGCGATTGCTGTTAAGTACCGCAATGGAAGGGAAAGTTTGGCTAGCCATAAAACCGGTTGAACCTACCATTTCTTTTGAAATGCCTGTACCAAGTCAGGACCATTGCGGTTGACAATTTTGCCGGTAGTTTCTACATGATTTGTCTTTTTGTCTCATGGACTTCGACTTCGGTAATTTTGTCATTACCCCCATTTAAACAAAGATGCATTAAATGTAATAGGTATCATGCATTATTTCTGCTCTTTCATAATATACGGTCAAATTAGTGAAAGTGTCCATTTATGTTACTAACAGCTTCAATTTTATATTGACCATTGAGTCATGGCATAAATCAATTATAACCCATCATGCTAACGCTCTCTAGGTTATAACTACTACTTAATGTTATATTAGGAAATTGTCATGTTCATGATATACTGTAATTGTACTTATTTTCGAGGTGTACCTATTTTCACGAATGTCGCGGTGAACACTTTTCCGCGACAACAGATACTCACGAATACGTATAAATATTCGTAATTAGGCCACTTCAAATTAATTAATAGATTCTGATCCCCATCCGCCCCATTTTTAAGCTCAATTTTTGTTTATTTTCAATTATTGAGAAATTTTCTTTAAATTCCTGCTAGTTTTAGTGAAAATCGGTAAAAAAAATAAAATAAAACCCTCCAACCCGCTTCAGAATTTTTGTTACATGTGGATGAGAATCTACAAATTAGCTTTATAGGGCCTTAGTAGTGAAAATCACAAGTTTAAAGACGATTCTGTGAAATTAAATACCCGCGAAAATAAGTACCCGTGAAAAAAAAGTATAATTACAATATATTAATATTACTGTAAAATTGTAGATAAAAAAACTTGGAGATATGTGAACACGGATGGTGAATGGACAGCATTTGATGACCGAGCTAATGATAAAATAGAACAAGCTTACAATCGTGATGAAAACAGTAAATGTATCCTGCAAATTAACGGCAACGTGTGAGTATTCAATTTCAGTCACTGGTCAGTTTGGTATTAGACTCTAAATCTACTCAAAGATGTGTATTCTAATTTGTGAAATAGAAACATTGCAACGATCTGTCAAATCGCCCCTCCCACCGTAGAGGAAATTGCAACATAGAACTAACACAACTTTGATATATAAGTTTTGGAGACAGCAATTTTGCTTAATTGACACTGTTTGCGCTGCTCAATCTACACGCACGACAATAGCGAACGAGCTACGAAATGAAGACGTCATAAACCGGGGATTCTCCTGCTAAAAATCGGAAAGTTCACTATTGGAGATTCGAAATCACCACGCTTGTCGTAAAGTCTGGTTCTCAGAAGTCCAGAGATACCAGTAGAGGTTAAAATCTATTTATGACGCCGTCATTCATGCACTAGTGGTCTCTAAAATTTCGAGTTAATCTGGGTATCCAAGACAAACAGCTTATTACTAAGGAAATTTCTAACCTTAGTTTTTTACGGAAATGTTTTTTTTTTAAATGCCAAAAACTGATTTGATATCCACAAAAAAGCTGGGCGTAACTTGCATTCTTCATGCAATAGGGCTTATCGAAAAGATATTCTGCTTGCATCCGTTAAATTAGTTTCGAGATCTACTGACCTGAAAATTTTACACACGTACTGACCCCTTACTGATACTGTCGATGTTTACTGAAATTTACGAGTTTGATTTTTCTTCGGACTGTGCCTTACCAGCAGACTAATATTCTTGGGCTAGTCGGCGGATTAGCGACAAGCAATCCTCTGACCCATATTTCAAAATTAGATAATGTAATTTTCTCTCCTTTTACTTTTAAGATTGTGTTCATGGAGTTAGAAGTCTACTTGTATTGGGTTTAATTTTACTGTGAGAAAACGGGGCAGGTGAAGGTGAGATTTAGGTATCCATTAACCGGTTAACCCTACCGCTGGCTTTTGCTAGTGCCGCTACCAAGTCTGACTATCACGAGTTATTATCGTTGTTTTTTTCTGTTATCCTTTTTATTACTTTTTATTTTTATTAAGATTTTTATTTTTATTAAGATTTACAAGGGAAAAGGAGAAAATTATTACTTTACGAGTTTTAATAATCATGATGACACCTATTGATAATTACCAACAACCAAAGATAAACTTATCCTTGATCTAATACCATCTGTGGTAACTTTTATTACGCGAATACATAAATATTTTACAACTACCCACTAACTTTAAATTAAAAAAAATCAAGACACAAAATATGCTGATAGTGTTTGTAATAATCTGTTTGATCATTTTTTTATATATGTTTTAGAAACGTAGTGAATTTTACATCAATGAGCATGGCAAATCCATCAGATAAAACTGAAGTACCTGTACAACGTATACCATAGACTTACAAGTACATTTGAACGGTGTCGTAGTAAAGAGGAACAAAGCTATGTTTTAATGATCAACATTCTTTTTTTTTGTGTGTGTGAATGTGTGTAAACGCTTTTATGATAATCAATAAATATCTTGCTATTTTTCCGAGTTTCATGATTTTTTTTCTACTATTAATGTTACATGCAAATACTTTCATTTAAAAAATATTTTTCACTTCTTCAAATCGTGCAGACAGGTGTCATGATGTCATACAACATTTTATTTTAAATAAGAAAGATCCGAGCCGTTAGTACAAAAACGGAATAATCAAAAGACCATATGACACCATTTGAAACACAAGGGAACAAAGACAAAATATATGAATACAGCTTAGAAACACGTGCATAGAAAAGAAAAATGGGGACACTTTTACGGATGAACAACAAGGACCCAATGAAAAACCATGGGTGAGAAAGAGTAAGCATCTCCCTTTTCTTCCTTAAATGATGGTTTACAGTGTGAGATCGATGTACGCGACGTCGTCTTCCATGGGTAAATGACCAACCATGAGTGTTCTTTTTTTTTTTTTTGATAAAATAATCGTAACCATGACTAAACGCCATTAAAAACTTGACGTTATAATGTAAGGTACACTCAAATGGCGCCGACGTTACTTGCACAGTATAGATTTCTAGATGTTTCTTGTCGTATTTTACAGAAGAAATAGCTACTTAAATTCAATCGAAATCAGAGATCGGAATATATCTTTCACTCATGTTAGAAATTTTTCGTCTTATTCTCTCGTTTGTTGTGCTTCACTCGAGAAATAATGGAATTTCTTACATACATGAAAGATACCCCGATCTTTTATTATTCTTATAAAACACCCACCGTGTTATGCATGTCAATTCCGATAATAAAGTCAAATCCAGTAGAGGAATAAAACAGACTTTCTATTTTGAGCTATTTTGAATAGATGAGATAAAAAAATCACCAAACGACGGCTTTTAAATGACAAATATCATTTATACAAGGGAAGCTAAATTAATAGGATCAAACCAAAATTAAATTTGACTATATATTTATGTCACTTCAGACGAAGTCGGAATAATATGTTGCTATTCTACTTTTGATCTCATAATTATGTCGCCCTAGACGTAGTCGGGGCGACATATTGTAATTGTTCTGTTTCTTCTTTTTCTTCTTCTTATTATGTCGCCCTAGACGTAGTCGGGACGACATATTGTTATTGGTTCGTTTCTTTGTTATTATTATTACGCTTTCTTTCTTTCTTTCTTTCTTCCACCTCTTTTTGTCCGGCTTATATCTCAATGATGCCTGGACAGAAATCATTCATATTTGGTACAAAGTTGGAACACTATCTGGAGGGGTGCATGCAAGTAAAATTTTTTTCAAAGTGGCCGCCATTTTCAAGATGGCGACCGAAATACGAAAAATTCGAAATTCGCCCAATTTCAACGAAAATTGAAATTTTCTCAATCATGCTTGGACAGAATTCGATCATATTTGGTACAAAGTTGGATCACCATCTGGAGGGTTGTATGAAAGGAAATTTTTTTTCAAAATGGCTGCCATTTCCAAGATGGCCGCCAAAATACGTACAAATTTTAACTTTGTCTGATTTCAACGAAAATTGATTGCTAGGTAGATTTTGATGCTGCGAACAAGCTGGAATAATCGAATTGGCTGTCAGGGGCGACATCAGCTATTGCTTGTAATTGCAAATCTAGTTTTCAATTGGCATTTTTATTTAAATTAGTAAGTTATCGAACTGAATTTTGTCAGTATTAACTGAACAAAACAAAGTTAATGGTTAGCTGAAATCACATATTTAACATAAAAATGGGGGTTAACATCTCTGCCTTTGTTCAATACGGGACTTTCGAGATAAGAACTCTCGTGTAATTAAGGGCAGAAACGATCTCCTCAAATACCATTGAGAAGGATAACTTGATTCCTGATTTATTGAAATAAATATATATACCACCTAAAAACATCCTATCTATGAAATTGAAGTGTACTTATAATTTGTCTTACATGTCAATTATTGAACTAAATTTTAATTGACGTAAAACAATTAAGCTGAAGCTCAACAGTGTTAATTAATTAGTGATTCCTTCTCAAGGTATTGATGTATTGTTTTTTTTTTTTTTTTTTTTTTTTTTTTTTTTTTTAAATAATACACAAAAAGTTTTTCGAACTAATTAATGAAGGGAAAATAACAGGAAACACTTACAATGGCCGAACATTACAATCACATGTCATAATCAACCAGAGAACTGCACTAGAAAAACAATAAAACGACAAAAGACAAACATAGATAACGATAGGAACTCGGGATAACCGGACTTGGTACCGGCACTGGCAACATGATTCAAAAGTCCCGTATTGGATTATACCTTGAATATACAGATTTGCATTTTTATATTATCCCGACCGTAAGCGTACGGTGCGACCAAAGATTTTCGGTCCGACCGTTTACGTACTTTTGAAATACGAATATTGGCCGGAATATCTATATTTTTTATTCAAGAGGGTCGTTTTATGATGTAACTTTTAAAACGTAATTGCGAAACCTGTAGGAAATTCCACGACTATTACTAGCTGATTGACCAAAATGTTTCCCTTGTTGAAATTCGTCCTCGGTGACTTAATTATAATACCTTAAGTTGAGGTTGGTAGGAAGGTAGTTTACAAAAAACGCCTTTGTTGGAGGATGAACTGAAGTATTACATTTAAGCAATACTACATGCATTGTTCACCAGTGAATCTAATTTTGGTTACCCCATTTTCAATCACCTTTGATTGATGACCTACGAAAAAACGTCCCAGAATTTTTTGCTACTGATTCTTTTAACATTTAATTATTTCTTTTGTTCATCGACATGTGCTCATTAACCAGCATTAAAATAACTTACAATCAGAAATTAAAATGTAACAGCAAAAAGCAGCTACTGTTAATGTGGAATGCATAATGAATACATCTGTTTTAAAATTAATGATTTATTTAATGTTACTAAAACTTTAGATACATGAAGCTGTATTAAATGGAAACACATTCTTGTTTAATTAAATTCTATCCACTGTAAAGTTGTTCCCACTTATATTAGCAGGGACGGGCGACGCACAACACTAAAATTGATCTAACCTGTAAAACATTATAAATAAAGTCCAAATGCAAAGGCTCGCAATCCATGGATGTTTAAAAAAATAGATCCTTAATATTAATTTCCAACATATTTCTAACTTGATTGTTTGAATTTCTCTATGTTCTATGAAGGCAACGGAAATGCATGTAATTATGTTCACGAGTGCAATATTTTTCATGCCATGGTTTATGACTTGATCTATGAATATTTTTATGACTAAATCAATTTTGAATATTGAAAAAATCTTTTTGAATTAGAATGCTTTCTCAATTTTAAACCTATGTTCAATCCACCGTTATCTAGGTAAAATCTAATTTTAAACCATTAGATAAAAGCTATTTTTACGATGATTCCAGGTGAAGGAGGAAGTTATATATAGTAATAGGAAACTGCATTTTTAAGTGAACATGGAATTTTCTGTTGCTGATGCGGTAAGTTATTGAGTAATAAATTAATGTTGCAAAAATGAAGCTGTAGTTGAATAGTCTGGTGTCTAACGGTGATCATTATTTTATTTCTTTTTTCGTATTATCTTTCACTTCTGAAAATTTTACGTTCTCTTTTGACAAAAAAAATATAGAAATACCCAAGTTGCATATTAAACAGTAAAATTTTGGTATGCTGTAAACATATTTCAAGGAATAGCCTCTCAACAGAGTATTATTATTTTCTTCTATTTTTTGAGTGTATAGTGATTTGTTCACATGATGATGTATATCTATAAGACTAGAGTGTCAATACAGAATTGACTTTGTGCTAAAAATAGATCAGATGGACTAGAATTTTTTTTTACCTAATCTGCATTTATTTGATCAGATGAGAAGAAGATTTATTTGAAAAGACTGAAATATAGTACTAAGACTCTCATGGAACAATACATAAACATTCACCCAAGAGCCATAGAGAAAGCTTTGTCGTGGCCACGAGATACTAACTCGTTCCCACGACATACTAAGTCGGTTCAACGAAATAGCTATGTCGTTCCCACGAGAAACTATCTCGTACCCACGACATACCTAGGCGTGACCATGAGATAACTGTGTCGTTCCAACGAGATGCTATCTCGCTCCCACGAATTACTAAGTCGTGGCCACGACATAGCTATCTCGTGGTCACGAGATAGTATTTCGTGGCCACGACTTAGTATATCGTGACCACGAGTTAGTATGTCGTTGGAACGAGATAGTATCTCGTCGGATCGACATAGCTATTTCATGGCCACGACTAAGCAAGTCGTGGGAACGAGGTAGCTATCTCTTGGCCACGAGTTAGTATGTCGTGGGAACGAAATAGTATATCGTCGGATCAAAATAGCTATCTCGTGGCCACGACTAAGTAAGTCCTGGGAACGAGGTAGCTATCTCGTGGCCACGAGTTAGTATGTCGTGGGAACGAGATAGTATCTTGTCACCACGACATAGCTATCTCGTTTCCACCTCTTATTATGTCATTGGAACGAGTTAGTATCTCGTTGTCATGTCGTAGCTATCTCGTAGGTACGACTTAGTATGTCGTGGCCGCGAGATAGAAAAAAAAATTTCACATGTTCCCTCCATGCTTCCGTAGCCTTCTACATGTAAGTGACAATTTAAAAAATAAGAAACTTAAAAGTGTTTTTCTAACTTCATTTTGCTGAATAAATTGACTTTCTGACATGTTAAAACAGATCAAAGGTCTTTATTCTAAATAACGGAAATCCTTGATTAATGCATAGATTTCTTACTGACTAAAAATAATTAATTCTTTTCTCAAAAATTGATATCATCTATACTCTCTTTTTAAAACCAAAAGCTCTGCATTTATATTCTCTTTTTAAAGCCAAAATCTCAGCATATAATTATTATCTTAATTTAAAATAAGAGAATGACATAATACCGAAGTTGCTGTTACTTTGAATTCTGTATATGCACATTTCGACAACTTATGCTTAAGATATTTGAAATCATGTGTAAAGACTGATAGAGAACAAATAGCCAATAAGATCTAAATAGAAAAGCCAAAATCAGTTAAGGACAGAGCTATGCAGGAGGGAGATACTCCGCAGTTTTGAACAAAATTTTGTTAGATATTGCAAGTTTCCAGATAAAATCTATTTTCGGGTCAGCACCGAAGTACTGGCTACTGGGTGAGGGAATACCATATGGGTCAAATAGTCCACCAGCAGAGGCATCGGCCCAGTGGTAATAAATAACATAACACCGAAGTTGCTGTCAATTTTTCATACCCCCGCTCCGTAGGAGAGGGGGTATACTGTTTTACCCTTGTCCGTCTGTCTGTCTGTCCGTCCGTCTGTCCGTCCGTCCGTTCGTCCGTCCGTCAAGGATTTCTCAGCTTGTGTATATAGTAATGATTTTATATTTTGTCTGAAGCTTTAGTATGATAAGTTGTATCGTGTCTCCCCATTTCAAGTCCGCAACTTATCTACTTCCTGTTTGACGATGACTGATTTTTTTCCCGTTTTAGCCATACATTGAAATTTTCCGTCAAGTATTTCTCTGCTTGTGTTTGTAGAAATGATTTGATATTTGGTCTGTAGCTGTAGCATGATGAGTTGTATCTTGTCTCCCCATTTCAAGTCCGTAACTTTATCTTCTTCCTGTTTGACAATAACTTTGATTTTGTTCTCATTATAGCCATATATTGAAATTTTTTGTCACGGATTTTTTTGCTTGTAGTATTATTTGATAATTGGTCTGAAGATTTTGTATAATGAGTTGTATCGTGTCTCCCCATTTCAAGTCCGTAACTTATCTACTTCCTCTTTGACGACAACTTTGATTTTCCCCATTATAGCTATATGTTGAAATTTTTCGTCAAGGATTTTTCAGCTTGTCTATGTAGTAATGATTTGATATTTGGTCTGAAGCTTAAGCATGATGAGTTATAGTGTGTCTGCCCATTTCAAGTCCGTAACTTATCTATTTCCTGTGTGAAGATAACTTTGATTTTTCCCATTATAGCCATATATTTAAATTTTACGTCAAGGATTTCTCAGCTTGTAGTAATGATTTGATATTTGGTCTGAAGCTTAAGTATAATTAGTTTTTTCGTGTCTTCCGTTTTCAAGTCCATAACTCATCTACTCCTTGTTTGACGTTAACTTTATTTATTACTGCAACTATGCTAATGCTTGTATTGTGCCCACACTTGTTCAGTGTCCACGCCTGTATTATGTCCTCACATTCTTAACTTAGCATTGCCATATTGATTCAGGGTTCAATGAGCGGGGATATAACTGGCTGCCATTCGGCGACAGCTCTTTATTTTTCTGCATATGCGCGTTTCGACAGCTTTTATGTCTTCAGTGCAGATAAAATTTAAATAACCGAAATATGTGTAAAGACTGAAAGAGAACAGATCTAAATAGAAAGGCCTAAATCAGCTAAGGACATATCTAGATACTCCTTAGTTAGAAAATATGAATCAATATTAAATGCACAAATTTGATTATTTTTATAGATAATAATTTATTTCAAAGATTTCTTTTTTATATATTCTATAAATTGTTTATTAACTGAGTTGATTCTCATCATCAGTTACACCTTCAATTAGAAACATGGTACAGGTGAGTGACATATCCTAGGTAAAAACTGTGTGTTTTATATATTATATATTAACATCTGTGTATATTACATGTACCTTTTATATTATATTTATAATACAGTACCTCAAATAGCAATTTTTGGCAAGCACATGTTTCATAACTTGATATGTGGAACATACATTGCATTTGAAGGGGAATTGATGTTTAATAGTTTAAATTACGTTGATTAAAGAAAATTTCCATTTCTAAAATAAAAACCACTTGCAAATTTATGAAAAAGATTAAAAAGAACGTAGTTAAAACAAATTTTGAACAAGGTAAAATCATATTCCCTTGATATCTAATAATTGTTCCTTCTTTCTATTTTCTTCTTTCTTTATTAGTATGTTTCCTGTTAATGTGTTTGCACTCATACATGTAGTATAAAACTATTGCTATGCAGTATATTATTTTTCTGTTCCTCATATGGTAATACTGGCTGATATTGTGAATTCAGAATTTTTGATACTTTATATATAACAGTAATGAAAGCATTTGACGAACATATTACAATGAATGCATGTAGGATTGATTTTAAACACTAAATTAATCTATTGATTCAAAGCATATATAAGAGATTTTCATAATCAAGATTATTTCATTACAACTTTAGACTGGTCGAGACAGGTCAAGCTCTTTCACTGCTTAATCAGACTGGATGAGACAGGTCGAGACTCTTTCAGTACATTTCCAGACTACTCGAGACAGGTAGAGAATTTCTAAGTATAGGTACAGACTAGCCGAGACCATGTTCGTAATTTTCAGACAAGTTGAGACTGGTCGAGTACTTTTCAGTACAAAAAGTGCCCGATTCAGAATTTCAGTGTTTCGTAGTATATTAATCTACCGTTTTAAGGATGTATAAGACAGATTGTGCCTAGTTCTAGGTCTACTCATCTACTTATTGGAATTATATCATTTAAAGACAATTTTATCCATGGTAGTTGTTAGTACGATGTCGTTATTTTGGAATATGTAAAACAATCTATCTATCTAAATAGCTATGAAAAATAAAGTTAAAAAAGGAAACAGTAAAACAATTGTAGTCTGTTAAATTCGGTCAATGCAGAAATATATTAAAATTTCGGCATTGACCTAGTCAGTAGGCTATAATTGAATAGTATCTAGATACTACAGACAAGTAGATACCGACGACGACTATAAATACTTTGAACAAGTATATAGATACTAACAACAAGTGTACAAGTATATCGGTGCTCACAATAGATATCTGCCTATATAGATACTTTCCTGAACATCGCACTGGTTGAAACAAAAAATAAAATTAGGAAGCTGTAGTCGCAGTAGTAGAATATTTAACTGATAAAATATATAGATTATTGTATGAAGCCATGTTCATACAAGGATTGGTTCAGAAAAAAAAACAATAGCCTAGCCTAGTTCTTTAATTTCAGCTTACGTTATATAGATGATGTTGTTAACTTCCCGATTTTTAGCAGTTTCATTCCAACATCCTCGACATATGGCATCTACATTTCAAAACTCTTTTTCTATTGCTATGCCTGTATAGCTTGTAAATCTACTTTGAGAACAGAACGAAATTTCTGTGTCAAAATCTAATTCACCAAGGGTATATTCAATCACTGTTGCAATTGTCACTATTGAAGTTTAACGGTCGTCATTATGATTGGACAGATCGTTGGAAGGCTTCAATTTTACAAATAAGAATAGATATCTTTGATTAGTTTAGAGTTTATATCTACTGGCGAACACCGGCTATGACAGATTATATGCGTTGAGCCGATGATGCTTATCCTTTTGAAGCACCTGATAATACTTTTAGTTTTTGTAGTGATTAACACTTCTAGTTTTGTGATTTTTTTCTTATGCCCCCCCCCCCCCCCACACACACACACACTTGAATCGAAGATTCGAGAGGCATATAGTTCTTTCTGTCCGTCTGTGTGTCTTTGCTTGTCTCTTTGTTTGTTTGTCTACAAAAAACTATTAACATTGGATGTATCTTTTGAATGGAAAGTGATATCCTTTGCATGTGTAGACCTTTCAAACAAATTTTTGACCTTGCCATGTGATTGGACTTTTTGAAAAAAAAATAAACTTTAACATTGGGCATATTTTTTGAATGGTAAGTGATATGTGATATCTCAGCTTTTGCCATCACTTTGAGTCTGTTGGCGTCTTTCCGTTCTTCCGTCCCTCCGTCATCTGTCCTTCATAAACTTGTTCACAAAACACTTAGCTAACTTTAACCAAACTTGGCTTTAATCATTACCAGAGTATATAGATATTTTTTTTCCTGTCGAGCACAGACCAAAGGTGTTGCCGAGATTAAGAATTGAACATAGGAGTAAATTGTTTTTTCGGGCAAATAATTCAAACACTGATATAGATATTTAAAAAGTCTGAAGACGCCAAAATTAATAAATTTAGAGAGCTCTACCTATTTTGCTATTTTGAAGAAAATCCGATGACCATTTTTTGAGAAATTGTCCTCTTTCTCTAAAAATTTTAATTATTATTTTTTTTGAATAGTAAAAGAGAAACAGGTAAAGATAAAGTGCAAACATGTTCAACATACCACTGCCATCGGCTGACCAATACAATATAACAGTCTCGGAACTTGCGGATGAACTGTTTCATTAAATAATTTTAGCAGTCATTCGTTTCATCTAAACCTACAAAATTGAATTCTTCAGGCTACGAACCAACTTAATGTGACATGTCATTTATTCCACTATTCAAGTTCCATTCTATCCATTGTTCATGTACCACGTACAGTTGTATTTTTAAACGCCACTTTCACTTCATTTACCAAACATCAATTAAAACATTTTGTTTTTAAGTGTCTTTGCACACTCAACACAATCTTGAATTTATTTCATATTTTGGAACTTCTCTGGTTTTCTCCAGTTCAATGGCTTAAAGAATTTTGCACACGGACCCCCACTTTTTATTTCACAAATGTCTTTTATAGGTCAAATTATGACACTTGACGAGTTTTCATAAAATCCTTGTCATGATATAACTTCCTAGCTTTTAGACAAAACAATAGTCCAGATGTTCAACTAAGGAAAAATCTAGAGAAATCCGTTAAAAGCCCGCGGACCTATATATTTCTTTTAACCATTTCATGTAGTCTACTAGACTGCTTCCCAAGTGCGGCTCGAGTTAATTGGTGGTTTACTGCCTTAAAATTGTTAACAAAATTGTTATTTTTCGACTTTAAACGGGTTTCGGTAATTGTTTTCACTTCGCTTCTGAAAGAGGATTCAGATTATACCGTTTTATAATAAGTTACTGCAAATTCAGAGATTAATGTTATTGTCAAGGAATCGCATTAATAAATGTGTGTATGGCAAGTCGTTGAGGAATTTATTCCCATTTTTTTTTTATCAAAATGATTTTTTTTAATATTAAAAATATTTTTTTAGTCGTCGGATTTTCTACTATTAAAATGATTTTTTTAAATATTAAATTATCAGTTCGATTTACAATATTAAAAATGATTTTTGAATATTAAATATTCAGTAAGATTTTTGAATATTTAAAAATGATTTTTAAATTTGGAAAATTCGATACATTTGTAATATTAAAAAATTATCACCTTCGTAATGTATAGTAAATATGGAAACGGCTTACGACTGGAAAAGCGAGTTTCCGGATTATGCCTTCTAGTTTTAAACATCACTGCAAGAAAAAAATAAATTACCTCTTGTTAAGCGTTTAATTCATATCGATTGCGTTACCAAAGCAGCCTTTTTTAATAATAAATAAAGATTTAGTTATATTTAAAAATCGGTTTATTTTTAATATTAAAGAATAAATAAGATTTTTTAATATGAAAAAACTAATTTAATATAAACAAAATCAGTTTTGTTTTTTAATATTAAAACATGAATTTCTAATATAAGACAATGATTTTCTGGTTAATACAAGATATTTTTTTTAATATTGAAAATTATTTTCTTTTATCAAAAAATGTTATTTTATTAACAAGAATTACTTTTTAATATTTAAAATTAAAATATATGAGGATAAATTTCCCAATATTTCTGAATTGCCATACAGTATCAATAGAAATGTAATAAGAGTAAGCATCTGCTTAGGAAAAAGTGTGTGATTTCTCGAGTTTTATGAAATTTTGCATGTAACTGAAATTGTCATAAAGTGTAATGAAATATAGAAAAGTAGTCTTCCTGGAATGCCAACATTTTATATTTTACATATTCCTTGAATATACAAGGAGAATAAGCCCATGGTGATGACTGACGAGGACAAGGAGAGCTTCGAAGAAAACACGCACTGCCACGTCCCCATCCTCTTCCACAACTTGAGTGGGTATGATTCCCACATCTTCGTCAAGGAGCTTGGATTCACTGAGGGTAAGATCGATTACATCCCAAATACCGATGAGAAATATATCAGCTTTTCCAAGAAGGTGGGAGATCTGGAAATGAGATTCGTCGATTCGATGCGCTTCTTACTCGGCTCGCTGGATAAGCTACTTAAGAACCTCACCCCCGACAAATTCAAGACCGTGAAAGCAAGATTTGGCGATCACCACGAGCTGATGATCAGTAAGGGTGTATTTCCCTACAATTATATGGATGGGGAGGCTAAGCTGGAAGAGACTCAGCTCCCACCCAAGGAAGCCTTCTACCGCACACTCTCCGGGGAGGGCATCAGCAACGAGGACTACGCGCACGCTCAGAGACCTTCGAGTGCAAGACCCTACGCGACTACCATGATCTTTACCTAGAAACCGACGTCTTGCTGCTGGCGGATATCTCCGAGAATTTCAGGGATATCTGCCTGACTCACTATGGGCTTGATCCCGCCAACTACTACACATCGCCTTGATTGTCCTACGACGCCGCCCTCAAAACCACTGGGCAAAGATTGGAGCTTCTTTCCGATCCAGATATGCTGCTAATGTTCGAGCAGGCGACCAGGGGAGGAGTCGCCATGATCTCCCAACGCTACGGCAATGCTAATAATCCCTACATGACCGACTACGACGCCTCTCAGCCCACCAAGCATCTCACCTACCTCGACGCCAATAACCTGTACGGGTGGGCGATGACGCAGCCTCTCCCCACGGGAGATTTCAAATGGATCGAGCCAGAGAAGATCGATGAGATCTTGGAATATCCGACGACCACGAATATAGGGCCATGGAAGAATGCGATCTCGAATATCCGAAGGATCTTCACGACGCCCACAACGACTACCCTCTCGCGCCCGAGACCGTAGAGATCGACAAAGTCCGCAAGCTCGTGCCGCATCTAGGCAAGCGTGAAAATATACCCTCCACTATCGAAATCTCAAGATGTATTTGGAGATGGGCATGAAGCTTACGAAATGCCGTCGGATCATCAGGTTCAGGCAATCCCCATGGCTCAAGCACTACGTGGATCTGAATACCGCTCTTCGCACTAAGGCCAAGACCGACTCCGAGAAGGATTTCTTCAAGCTCATGGTCAACTCAGTCTTTGGCAAGACCATGGAGAATATCCGGAAGCGCGTAGACGTCAGATTGGTCACCACCAAGAAGCAGGCCTTGAAGCTCGTGGCCAAGCCCAACTTCGAACGTCGAGTGGTCTTCCCCGAGAATCTAGCAGCCGTCAGCATGAAGAAGACCAAACTGAAATTCGATAAGCCGATCTACCTAGGAGCCTGTATCTTGGATATTTCGAAGCTTCTCATGTACGATTTCCACTATGGATTCATGAGGAAGATACGGTGATCGCGCTCGACTTCTCTTCACCGACACAGACAGCTTGGCCTTTGAGATCCAGACCGACGATTTCTACCAGGATATCGCTCCACACGTCCAGGAAAAATTCGATACGTCCAACTACCCGGACGAGCATCCCTCCGGCGTGAATAAGAAGATCATCGGAAAATTCAAGGACGAATGCGGTGGTAAGGTCATGACTGAATTCGTGGGGCTCCGGGCGAAGCTATACGCCTTCAAGGTGGAAGACGGTGAGACCACCAAGAAGGCAAAGAGAGTCACCAAGAGCGTCGTCGAGCGTAGCATCGCCTTCGAGGACTACAAGCGATGCCTCTCCACCCAGCAAGAAATCCACCGTCCGATGAATATCCTCCGGAGCCATCTCCATCAGATCTACGCCGAGCAGATCAACAAGATCGCCCTCTCCGCCAATAACGACAAGGGCCACATCCTTCCCGACGGCATCAGCACCCTCGCCCACGGACACTATCGAATCACCCACGGCTAAGCCCCTACGCACTTAGCAGACTCCGCCGGCTTCACCTCCCCTCTGCACTTAGCAGACTCTGACGGGTGCGGGTGCCCATCCCTCCTTAGTAGGCTCTGACGGGTGCAGATGCCCATCCCACACTTAGTAGGCTCTGACGGGTACGGATGCCCATCCAGACTAAGCATACTTAGATAAATGAGCAGCATACGAGTGCACGGCATCCTCCTCCCCCACCAGCCCCTCTCGAATCTAGAGCTGGAAGAAGCTGCCAAGGCTCTGAGAATCCCCCACTTCAGAGGGGTATTCATGCGCAATGCCCTACCATCCACCCCACGCCCCATCGAATGCGGCATCCTGAATCACGACGATCGCAATGGCCCTGGCACGCACTGGACGTGCTGGCATAAGCATGGATTACTCAAAGTCTACTTTGATCCCTACGGCCTACCCCCACCCAACGAGATCGTCGACTATTTGAGGCCGGAGATTCGATATAATACCGATGAGCTTCAACGTCGCGGCGACGTGGTCTGCGGACACTTTTGCTTGCACGTCTTGAAGCTCTTTCGGAAGGTTGGACGCTCGAGGAGGTTATCTTCAACCTATAGATAAATGGATAAGTTTGGATCTCACTCGAGGAAGCGCATGCCCGTATGGCGGATGCTTCAGGATCTCAATATGAGCGATCATCGCATCACCAGTCTTGGATTGCCGCGGGATAGCTCGGACGCCGTGACGAAGAAATGGGTCACTCAGCAGCTAAAGGAGAGCATGAAAAGTATCGATGACCTAGAGGCAGAGCTTGGTGCTACCCAGAAAGCTCTCGAGGAAGAAAAGAAACGCTTCGACCGCATTGAGAAATATATGGCAAAGTGCCTACCCATTGCAGGTGGTAAGATGGAAGGGGATATCGATATGCAAGGGCATGCGATCCACAATCTAGCAGAAGGGACCCGAGCAGACGAGCCGGTCACCAAGGGATGGTATGCTAAAAATTGGCAGGAGGCGGTCAGTGCGATGCGAGGAAGGATCGAAGCCATGGATAAAAAGATCACGTCTCACCACGGATAGCTTCACAGCCTTTCTGGTCTCTCTCCTTCGAGGGACCGGAAAGACTACTGGTTATTGCCAGTCAGACTCTTTGACCCATGAATTGAAAGATGCTGGATATCCCAACCACTTCACGAAGATTTCCTTCACCCCATCCTTGGTTCGTCGCCGCAGGATATCTTCGATGCGAAAGACGTCCTGATCGGTGCGCTGCAGCTCCTGCTCGTAGAAGGATCCCTTGATCTCCTCTTCGTTGTAGAAGTCCTTGAGACGATAGGTCGGTGGCTGCGTCGCTATGGTCTGAAAGATGGTGAAGACTTCCTCCGTCCAGCGCGGAGTATATCCCTTCTCAAAAGTGCCCTTCTTCTTGATGATCCGGACTTTATCGCCGACGTCGAATCGATGAGGCTTCATGGGTGGGAGATCTCCGTAAAGATTCCAGAAGACCTTAGCCTCGTGCTCTTTCTTGCTGGCGGCGGTGGGAGTCATTTTGATGGATCGATGCTTGGTGGTATTATACTGGCGGACGAGATCCTCCAAGATTGGAAGGTAGGTGCGCGTGCTATTGGCCGAGAAGTACTTGAACATCTTTTCCTTCATGGTGCGATTCCAGCGCTCCACCACGCTCGATTTCTCTTCATTCTCCGTAGAGTAGAGATCGATTCCATGCTTCTGCAGCAGATCCTTCATCCCACGATTATAAAATTCCGTGCCTTTATCGGTCCATTGCTTCTCGGGCTTGCGATTCTTGACGACGGTCCGGAAGGCATCTCGCACCGTCGCACCTTTCTTATCCTTGAGCGGCACTAGCCAACCATACTTGAAGAAGACGTCGATGATGCTCAAGAGGTATTTGAAGCCTCGATTATCGCAGGAGAAGGCGCTCAGCCCAAATCGTGCCTTGGTGCCGATGATGGGTCTCACGATACTACGATCCATGCGCTCGCGGGCCTTGGGTTGCTGAATGCCGTCAAGCTCCTTGAGCATGGTCTTATCGCAGATGGAATTGCGGGCGGCCGTATCCTGATGCTGAGCATAGCAGAGATTGTGATGATAGGATGCCTTATCCACGCGATTGATGGGCATGGACCAGGGTTTGCCGTCTGCCTTCAGACGCTTATGAAGCTTGGTGCCGGGGCCGGTGAAATTATGCCCTGGTAAATGCATCTCCACGGACATGTGATTAATATCTTATTCCAGAGCCCGGCGCTCGACGCAGTGATAAATTGGGACTTCTTGGAGCCGCAGACGGCACAGGTTCCGACCTTCCACAGCCTCCCATTGCTTGCCACCACCTCACGGACCCCTAGCGTATCGGTGGGCTTTTGACATTTCAAACAGAACATTGCCATTTTATATAGATAAATGGACATTGAAGACCTTACGTACGATGAGCCTACCGCCAGTAGGCATAATCACTTTCTCCTCCCGCAGCGATCCATCCGAGAACTGATCATCGGAAAATCGGACTGCGGCAAGACGACGCTGCAGAATAACCTCCTCCTGCGCGACGGATGCTACGATCGACTCTACGTCTTCGGAAAATTGCTCCACCAGCCCATTTATCAGCTGCTGCAGCCGGCGCTGGGTTAAGGATATTCGAAAGACGATATCCGCGAGCTTCTTTCCATCAAGGATCGCTATCCGCACTCCTTGATCGACGTGGTGGATGCGATGAAGCCCCCACCCAAACCAAGTGGTATCGAGCCCTTCTTCTTCGAGCAGGTGACCGACGTGCCCGGCCCCCGCGACCTCGGCCCCTCTCGCAAGAATATCATGGTCTTCGACGACTTGATGCTCAGCAAGCAGAGCAAGTGCGAAGACTACTACGTTCGCTGGCGCCATAATAACGTCGATTGCTTCTACCTCTGCCAGAATTACTTCAAGCTCCCGCGGCAATCGATCAGGGAGAATGCCAACTTCATCTTACTCTTCGAGCAGGATGCTAAGAATCGCGATCATATCCGCCGAGACCATTGCAGCGATCTCACCCCGGCTCAGTTCGATGCCCTATGCAATCGCTCTTGGACCAAGCCTCACGGATTCATTACCATCGATCTCACGAGCCCCAAGACGAATGGAAAGTATCGATTCAATCTGGATGAGTTCTATCGAGTATAAGATAAAGAATGATGGAGGAATTTTTCTTGGAAAATCAAAGGGACTTGGATCGGGAATATGCCCCCGAGCCCCCAACCCCTGATTGCAAGCACCGGTTGGAGCGTGTGCTTATTAACGTTGAGATCCCGGGATATGACTGCAGCAGATGCGGTGCCGAAAGGTATGCTCGCCGAATCGATGACCAGGATTTCGAGGGAAGGTCATATAATTCCCATCCCCGCCGACGACCGTCGCTCGGACCCCAGTGCTGCATCAAGACGGTTCGCGACCATTAATGTACGTACCCTTCCATATCGTCAAGCGATAAATGCAAGAGGCATTCGAGACTATTTACTAAGGCGTGCTGCTGATGTGGAGCTCCGATCGCTCGCGGTTAGGCTTTGGACCGTATCCACCAAGAGATTATTCCCATGCCTAAATTCACCACCCTTTGGTCGGGCGCAAAAGTCCGGATGGCAAGGACGTACGATCATGAAATCGCGTATAGGATGGATGTCTTCTGCTCCCCCAAATGCATCAACGCCCCATAGCGTTCGTCCCATCGCCTCCCAACGTCCCATAGCGTTCGTCCCATCGCCTTTCAACGCCCCATAGTGTTCAATCGATCGCCTCCCAACGCCTAGGGGCGTTCGTTCCATCGCCTCAAAACGCCCTATAGCGTTCATTCCATCGCCCCATAGCGTTCAATCCATCGCCTCCCAACGCCTAGGGGCGTTCGTTCCATCGCCTCCCAACGCCGTATAGCGTTCATTCCATCGCCCCATACCGTTCAATCCATCGCCTAGGGGCGTTCGTTCCACCGCCTCCCAGCGCCTAGGGGCGTTCGTTCCATCGCCTCCCAACGCCCTATAG
Organism: Modiolus philippinarum; assembly: GCA_002080025.1. Taxonomy (NCBI): domain Eukaryota; kingdom Metazoa; phylum Mollusca; class Bivalvia; order Mytilida; family Modiolidae; genus Modiolus; species Modiolus philippinarum. Next base: position 12,948 of record MJUU01035704.1, on the reverse strand, counting down.
GGTTCATTCTATCGCCCCATAGCGTTCAATCCATCGCCTAGGGGCGTTCGTTCCATCGCCTAGGGGCGTTCGCGATGCTATAAATAAAATGACGTTCATCAAGATCACCGATCATAAGCAGCGTGAGGCGCCTGCTAGGGACCTGCAGGAGACCAAGCGTAGTATTAAGGCTGATGATATGCAGCATCGCCTGGATAAGATCGGACTCAGTCGTGACTTATCCAAGATCTTCAAGCCCGTCGTCGAGACGCAAAAGAAGACCGCTTCTCAGATCACCAAAAAGATCGATGATCTCACCCTACCCGACCCCGTGCCTGCCCTTCCTCCCGCCGCCACCACCGATTACGACGACGACGATCCACTACCCATCGGGCAAGCACTGACTACCAATCTCGGTCCGCGAGCCACCCATTACCTTCAGCTCAGTATGACTCCCAAAGCCGATCATACCTTTGGATTGCGAGTGGCCATCATGTGCCATCATGATCGGGAGTCTCCCCGTCACTTTCGACGGTGACGATATCATCATCGATGATGATCGCTATAAGGGTACCCCCGGCCTATGGGAGCTCATGGTCATGAAGCATCGAGGTGGACGACCTGAATACCTATGGTGATATCCTACGAGCATCGAATGCCATGTATCAAGGCAATTCTTCAGTCTCACAGACCCCCAAGGCTAGCAAAAGCAAGAAGTGGAAGGAGATTGTCTCGTACCTCTATAAGCAAGATAAGTATGGGAGTGGGGTCCGGACCGTCTTTCTTCCCAAATGCTTCGACCAGTTGCTGGATCGCCTCGATCATTGCGCCGCCTCCTATAAGGCCGGGAATAATGGGGTGCGCAACGAAATCGTGGCCATACTCGACGCCATGAGGAAAGCCAAGCATATCAGCAGGAAGGAGTACAATACGCTGCATCGAAAGCTCCTCTCAATAAATTTACGATGCCTTTAGTAGTGAATCACGGATATCGCCGGAGATATGTAGTCGGTGGGCGAAGATTATTCGATACCATCGCCAGTCTGGCCGGACGAGTATTCACCTCTTCTGCTGCGAAGACGTTGGGAAGCAAGGCCGTGAGCGCCGCTTCCAATGCAGGCATCAAGGGATTGGAGAAAGGAGCGACGAAGGCTGTAGACCACGTCGTTCATCGAGTGACCCGCAAGAAGCCCAAGAAGCCTAGATCACCAGCTGTCACCAAGACCAAGAGGACCCCTCAGCAGCAGGCCCACCTCAATAATCTCATCTCGGGTGGTGGCATCGCAACCATCCACGACTTCGTCCAGCACTATAAATAAATATATGATGGCTGATATGCTTACTATCACCGAAGGACTGACTTTCGACGAGAGCGTCCAGGAGTGCGAATTCTTCGAATATCATTCCATCACCGGGACGCAGCTGAATAGACCCGGCACCGAGATCCGCCTCAGCATCGAGTCGAAGGATCTCTTCCTCCATCCCTCTCAGAGCTACCTGTTGCTGGAAGGAAGGCTCCAGAAGAATGATGAGTCGGCCTATGCCGATACCAACTTCATCTCCCTCATCAATAATGCAATGATGTACCTCTTCAAATCCATTAGCTACAAGCTTTCCGGGCAGACGATCGAGCATTTGAACGATCCGGGGGTCGCCACCACCATGATGGGTCTACTCACGTATCCAGACGATTTCTACAAGTCCCAAGGCCTCAACCAGCTATGGGTGAAGGATACCTCCGACGCCGCCGCCGTCGCCAATCTAGGATTTGCCGCGCGGAAGGTCTACGTCATCGCCAAGCCCGCCAATAAGGGGACCTTCTCCTTCACCATCCCCTTGAAGCATATCTTCGGCTTTGCCCAGGACTACGAAAAGCTGGTCTA
>MJUU01035701.1:0-18078 GCA_002080025.1 Modiolus philippinarum | reverse complement strand
TATGGTATTTTGTTATAAGGCTATAAAAGTGTTTTACTGCACTGTATTGGTTGGTTGATGTTTAAAAACTATTTTGTTTAAGTCAATGAAGATGTGCAAAAGTGATATTTTATTTTTTTTATTTTTTTTTGAGAGAACATTTTATATAAATGTTTGAATAAGTACGACAAGTTTCGGTCATTCAGCATATTTCTAGCAGACAAATCCTATAACAATAGTGTTTCCATTTACATAGGTTATATTGATTACGTGATGAAAGAACTGAATTCCTGCTTTTACTTTACCATAACTAACGAAAGACGAAATTTTCGAACATCATGTATCAACCTTTTCTCTTTTCGAACCAATCTTCAATATAATTTCATCTTTGTATTTAGCCCTAAAACTACAAAAGGTCTATACATGGATATATACATTACAGACTGCTCTTCTTGTTGTATGAAATCTGACAATTTCATAGATATCGTTTCTTCTGTCGTAAATGATGGTTTACAGTGTGAGATGACCCATGTGAGATCGATGCAAGCGACGTCGTCTCCGCGGGTAAATGACCAACCATTAGTGTTAATTTTTTATACAATAATCGCAACTTTTCACTGCCAAAATTTTAAAGCAGACCGAAAAGACGTTACGTTACGTTTGTGAGGTTGCCAAATATTGCAGACGCAGAGACGTCGCCAAGTTGCAGTAAGAACGTACCGTACGTGTAATCATATAGCACCCACAGAAAACACATTTTTTGTTATTGTTCTGTATTTTCATATCGATATCACTTTACAAAATATATCCAATTGCAAATTAAAAAAAAACATATCTTAAATTCTGGAAATGTCAGAACGAAATTCTAGTAATAAATTTTTCTGAGTAATTCTTCTATCAAAATAAAATGTAATATATTCAATCTTAAAAAATCAATTTTGTACAAAATTTGAAAAAGAATAATATAATGGGCCCTTCATTTTATTTCTTTCTTACGATTTTTTTTTTTTTGCGCATTATTTTGGTTTATTTTGTCAATTTAACCTTTTAACCATTTGATTATGCGGTGATTCAGGCCAAAGTTATTACTATTTTGTAAGAATGGACAGTTTTCATCGGAATACTTATCCTTTTTTTTAATTCTCCAAATCTATATAACGTACTTACTTTTAATGCTTAAGGTAGATCGGTAGTCTTCCGCCATTTTGAATTTGTTATTTATGCTCTTGTGGTATTATCTGCTTTTCAAATATGCAAATATTTTTATTTGTAATGAATTAATCAATATTATATCCATAATACAAAATGCAAAGAACCTACATGGACATGATTTCACATGTCTTGATCTAATTAGACGAGTTATGGTAACTTGATAATTAAATAAACGGGAAGAGGATTTTTGAAAAAGGGAGATAATCTGGAAAAAATATTTTACAAAGTTATCACTATGAAAATTCACATTCTACAAATTATATGGAGAACAAAGTCGGTGACCCCCATTTTTCTTTATATTTTCTGAAAGTGTGTTCAAAGGGCTAACATATGAGTAAAATACAAAGAAATCTATGGAATAGTTTTAAAGAAAACAACCAAATACCTGTTTTCCCCTATATATTCATTAGAAATATTTGATTATTTTGATATCATTTATTTTAAAAACAAGCACGGTGACCCCCCTTTTTTATTATTTTATTTCAATGCTCATATAATAAGGAAACTCTCCTGAGAAAATAAAGAAAATCTATGGAAAAAAAAATTGGAGTACCCATCTACCTTAAACTGCGTACAAAGTGTAAGGAATCTGTCCACTTTGTCACATTCCAACATCTGATCCATGTTCATAATCCTGATGGAAATTGTAAATCCATCATTCTCAATCTTTCATTCTCAATTATAATTTCAAAAGGCAATTAATACTTTGGAACAATTCTTACATGCTGATATTTGGGAAGGTTTCAACGAAATTTCTTTGTTAAAAAAATCGTTCATCGTACAAAAATGAATTCCGTGAGTATTTCACCAAAAACAAACAAACAAACAAAAATAAACAAACAAACAAAACAAGACAAAAAAAAAGAAAGAAAAATATAAAAAAAACACACAACATAATAAAGAAATTAAATAAACAATTATTTTTTTTTTATCTGAATGTCACCGCTTGCTCTTCGGCAAATCCTCGATCATAGCTAGTTTTTCAGAGCGACTCTGCACAATGTCTAATTTATTGACAGATTCAAAGCACCTTCTTGCTAAACAAAATATCATTTCGACAATGACAAAAATAAGAAACCATCGCGCCTGTTTGTCCGGCAAATAAGTTTCTTTTTTTCTTAAAAAATGGTTTGGTGCTAAGTTTTGAGTGCAAAATGTCTGAGGGGCACAAAAAGAGGAGGAAAGACCATTTTTGTGATTTTTGGGAAATCATGATGGCCTTATATTAAGTTCGGGAATTCCGGATGAAAATACACATCCGAAAAAGAGGGCTTTTGTCCAGGAAAATAGTTATATTTATGGAAACATTTAACGGGACTGTCAAAAATTTGCTTTTTGAATTGATAAAATTATAAACTTCACTAAACTTGATCATACGTGAATCAGAATCGAATAAATAAGAAGAGGAGTACACAAGTTTGTTGACAATCCCGCACCCATGACCAGTATAGACATGGATGTGGCGTTGCTCGACAATTATCAAAGAATTCCCTTCAAACCGGTGCTAGAGGCCGTCTTGAACTTGCTATGAGGTATGAGCAAAGTTCACTGTTGAAGGCCTCATGGTGACTTCAAGGCGAAGAACAAAACTAAGGGCGTTGTTCCTTTCCTTGCATTTTTACCATGTATTTGTAAAGACTATGTCTCATGTGCATTTACTCCATATCCTTTCATTCACCACACACTATATTCCTTCATTTCGAACGTTCAAAACATAAAAGCATCGGGATTTTTGACAAAATATGTAGGGGACTTTCTGGGTTTGCTAATTTTAATGACAGATGAGACCCCGATTGTCTTATCAAATGATAAGACAAGGGGGCTTTTTTACTGTATGAAAATTGTAAAATACTTAAGAATTTCAATACCTAATGTGGTTGAATCAATAATCCGGCAATTGTTTGATACATCATTTTAAGAATCTAAATTTACAGTAACTTCGGTATATTGTTATTTATTACCACTGGGACGATGCCTCTGCTGGTGGACTTTTAGTCCCCGATGGTATTCACCAACCTAGTAGCCAGTACTTCGGCACTAGCCCGAAAACCGATATTATTTAAAAACTTTCAAAAATATCTAAATCAAACAAAATTTTGTTAAAAACTAAGGAGTATCTCCTCTCGCATAGCTCTGTCCTTAGCAGATTTTGGCTTTACTTTTTGGATCATTTTGATAATTTGGTCTCTATCAGCTTTAACACACATTTCGGTATGTGGATTTCAAAATGTTTTGAATTTATCTGCACCGAAGAGAATGCAAAATCAAAATATACAGTAACTTCGGTATATTGTTATTTAATATGTAAATGGTCCGATTTTTTTTTTTCTAATTTCTTATTACTTGAAAATCACTCTTGTTCAACATTGTTCTTTCACTACATCATAAGAATTATTGATTAAATGAAATCTTTAAAAGATGGGGTTATCAACCCATATCCTCTTGGGTAAATGCCGCTTTTACACTCCCTGGAGGTCACGGAATAAGTAGCGGTTAAATGCACTCCTTTCAATGCATAGTAGAAGAAATTTGGACATAAAAAAACACGAAAGTGAGATTTTAAGCTAATACATTAGAAAGAACATCATGTAAATTGATGATTATATATTGATGAAAACTACGGAAAGAAATAACACTATTTATAAAAATGATAGTAATGCCGTAATAATAAAACAACACCACGAAATAAATGTAAACAACATTTTGGTTGAGGGGAAAAATAAAATATAGCATGACAACAAATATAAAACGACACAACGAAATTGTAGATAGACACAAAGCCACAATAGACCTATAAAAACTGAAAAAAACATCATGATCAACACCATTAATATTGAAAAAATATACACTTGTAAATTTATAACTGCAATCGCAATCTCAATATGCTCCGCATAACTAAGTCCGGGTGTACCTGTTGGAAAATCGTCATGACCATTTGGAACTTATTTGTTTTAGAAATTTATATTATATGTTTTATTTTTTAAACATACACTACAAAAAATGACAGTACTGAAGTCATGGCACCGGTTGTGCTAGAAGTGCATTCCGATTTATAATTGTTTGAATCCAATCAGCATTGTTTTTTTTTTTCTTGCTTTCTTTCTATCTTTCTTTTTTTAGCGTTGCATTGTTATTACACAAGACAGTGTCAACACAGAGTATCACTACCTTAATTAAAGCATGTAGGATTTGTACAGTGACACTTTACAAATCCTTGCTTAAAGTTATAAAAGTAATGAAAAAGTACGATAGACTTATTATTTTGGGGGCTTTTGCAGTATGTCAAAAAGTTTTGATATGTCAAGCAAAAAATCGGACGTGATGTATTTCGTTCAAGTGTTCTCGAAATACATTTATTTATTTCTAATTCACAAACATAGAATTAAAAAAAAAGAAAGAAAAAAGAAAAAAAAAAAACATGTTAAGTAAAAAAAGGGAAACAAGATTGATAAAAACTTAAAAATTCCTAGTAGACCCATGGAAGTTTTTGGTACTTCAGATTTACATGAACAATCTTGACGTCCGACTTCTCGTTTCCAAAAGCCATGATTCCTTTGAAAGTTAAGTTCTTTTGCAAAGCTCGCAACCTCTAAGCTGCTGTGTATTGATTCTAAATATTTCCACTTTTACGTCATGAAACATGACGTCATAAAAGACATGACGTCACCATGAACGTTTCAAAAAAAAGTAATAGTTTAATTTTTAGAATATGTCTGTTTCAGATAAATTGCAATGAATTATGCATTTATCGGCCCAGATCGGCCCTTTGGCAGTTAATGGAAACAAAAATCGGCCCAATCGGCCCGTTGGCAGTTAAAGGTAACGCAAATCGGCCTAATCGGCCCACTGGCTGTGAAAGGTCGTGAAAATCGGCCAAATCGGCCCGATGGCAGTTTAAGGGTTAACTAAACGTCATAAAACATCTGACGTCACAATGTAAGGTACACACAAATGGCGACGATGTTAATCGCACAATTATAGGTCTGTTTCTAGATGTTTCTTGTAGTTGACGGAAGAAATAGCTTCTTACATTCGATTAAAATCAAAGATCGGAATTTGTTTCACTCATGTAAGAAATTCTTCGTCTTATTTTCTCGTCTCGCTGTGCTCTACTCGAGAAAAGACGGAATTTCTTACATTCGTGTAAGATACCCCGATCTTTGATCTGCTCTCATGTTAGAAGCTATTATCTAACAGAAGAATCTATAATATTGTAATGAGACTTTCTCTATGATAAGTGTCAGTCGTTGTAAATTGTGAGAAAAAACAATTAAGACGATCTGTGTATGAATCTTCTGGATCCGTCATAATTTTGTTACTTCCTCTTTTTCACACCTAAAACATACAAGGTACAAAGGAAGGGATATAGATTAAATGTAAATGAGGCAATATACCAATCAATATATATGTGAACGAGTGTAACAATATTGCATTATTATTGTTCGTCATCGTGGAATCATCTTACCTTCAAAAATAAGCAATGGTTAATACCTAATAGTAAGTCCAAGTAGCAAAGCACTAGTTTCAGCAGAATTCATCATCGTGGAGTCATCTTACCTTCAACAATAAGCAATGGCTTATAATTCATAGTAAGCCTTAAGGTAGCAAAGCACTATTTTCAGCAGAATTCGTCATCATGGAGCCATCTTAACTCCAACAATTAGCAATGGCTAATACTTCATAGTAAGTCTGAGGTAGCAAAGCACTACTAGTGTCAGCAGAATTCATCGCTGGAAGTAAAAAAAAAAACACTCCATCCATGTTATTTTAACTCATATATGCGGGATTGTCAACAAACATCAATTACAGGCAAAATGCTCTTGCCGTCACTTTCATCTGTTGCCTGTGAGATGAAATCAGAAAATGTTAGCAGTACATAAACAAATGGTCAGATCAATATGTTGATAATAAAAACTACAGGCTCAGAGACTAGATCTGTATTCTCTGAGCCTGAATCGTTCAATTCACAAAATGCTTAATAGCAGATAATGGAAATGATGTTTTTGCCAAAGGGACAAATGTAAAACTGAACCGCAATGGCAACTATGCCTTTTTCAGCTCAAAACAAAATATTCCATGGAACGTTAATATCTCCTGCACTACATATATTAAAGAATCCCTGCTTAGCTATTAAATGTCCAATAACAGCATAAAAAATAACAATGAAGCAGAACAAAATATATGATGCATATCTACAACACACATTGAATTGAAAAAAGAAGGGACTAAAGAGACAACGACCCAAAAGGGAGTTATAACAACTCAGTCACCATAAGATCTTCAATGAGCGTTGAAGGAAACACCACACCAAATGGTAGGTCGGAGTTGGCATAAATAAAGAGTAATCAAGTTCAGCGCACTAAACACCATCCTAGACTCCTATTGACATAAAGTAAACTTAGTTGAAAACAGACAGGCCACACAACTTTAACTAATATTAACTATTATAACACACATCTCACTATTTTATAACGCCAAGTTTCCTTACATTCGACTAAATGAGTGCCCTGTGTTTGTCTTTATGTTGTAGTTGTCCACTAGCTTAAGACACTAGTGCTTTTGTCGGGCAAAGGATGACAGTGATTGTAAGAGCAATTTGCCAGTTTAATTGATGTTTGTTGACAATCCTGCACCCATGACCAAGAAAGACATGGATGTAGCATTGCTCGACAATTAGCAAAGATTTCCGCTTAAACCGGTGCTTGGGGCCGTCTTGGACTTACTATGAGGTATGAGCAAAGCTCATTGTTGAAGGCCTCATGGTGACATCAAGATGAAGAACAACAATACAAGCGTTGATCCTTTGCTTGTTTTTTACCATGTATTTGTGGAGACTTTGTCTCATGTGCATTTACTTCATATCCTTTTATTCACCATTAATAAAGTTCCTGACTTAGGACAGGTGCAATCCTGCTGAGACGGGGTTAAACTAGTTTCATTGGGCCCAAACCTACCCCTATAGCCAATGTGATAAATAAAAAACATTCGTAACAACAGTAAAATTCAGTTGGCAATATGACTGAGTCAGTTGTGAAAATGAAACTGAAAGGACTAAACATACGGACATAAACATGAAATCACAAAAGACTACAAGCAGTTAACTGACATGCCAGCTCCAGATCCATTACCAACTTGCGAATAAAGCTATATACCCTCAGTATACAGCTTCCACAATATTTCTGCAAGTCTGATTGAAACATACCAAATGGTTTCGGAGGCATTGCAGATAATGTAGACATACCATTAGACTCAATAAGCTAAAATAAAATGACAAAGTCCTAAGATAGCTTGAAAATTGAAAAAGTTCAAAATTAAAGAAAAAACAAAATGCATGGTGCATATCTCCAAAATATACTGAAGCATTCCTGTAAGGTTGATTGGAAACTATCAAAGTCGTTCAGGATGAGTTGAGGAAAAGGGAGGGCGGATCATACAATTCAATCAGCTAAAATGACAAAGTTCAAAGATAACTAGATAACATAAAAACAAAATCAGGAGTAAAGACAAATAAAAATGCATGATGCACATCTGCAATATATTTTGAAGCATTCCTGCAAGTTGCGGTCTAGAACGAGTCATACCTTCAGACTCCAATAAGTTAAAATAACGAAGTAAGGTAAAAAGTTAAGTAAGTAAGAACCGAACCGTTATTAAAAAATTATCATTTATAAACAATATTTTGCAGTCGAGATTTCGGGTTGTTCATGAGTTATTGTAGGTCAAAGTGTGGAGAAGTCAAACGTTTTAATGCTGTGACAGTGTGATAATGGTCTTGATTTTAGGATGTCAACAAAATTTTTAGAGTTTTTAAAATCTGCATTTCATTTACACCACTTCTTGAAAAGCTAGAATCACGGTATTTTTGAAGGCCGTCTTTTACGGCTGTCAAGATATATACAGATTAACTGCTTAGAAAACGGTTTTCTAAAACATTTTGCAGACCCAGCGATATTCCGTTGTTTGTATGGCGATTTGTGTATTTTTGGAACCCAATACAAGGAAGGGAGATCAACATCTTCATCTTTGGCTAAAATCCCAAAGGAAAGCAAATCAGATTTATGGTTCTGTCATATCTCCTCCTCTGACATAGTAGTAGTTGTCTAAGTTGGATTACCTTGGATGTAGCCAATGCCTAGTTCTTTCTTTAAACTTTCGATGTAATGATTTTTACATATGAAAATAGTGTTTGTTGGGGACCTTATCTGCCGAAACAACAACATATACATCTCAACAAAAGAGACAATACACAGATTTTATCAAAAATAATATTTTACTCTTAAGCGCAAAATACCATAACTCCTAGACAAAATGTATTTTCTGCACGTAGGAAATAGCATTATGCCCTTAAATATCCCTTACAAAAAAATAACTGAACCACCTCCGGTCACGGTTCAGTTCATTATCCGGAATTTCTGTTTGCAGTCGTAAATAGTGAGTATTTCCACATTTTCTTTTTACTAAAAAATCACATTTTCGAACCGGCTGACTTCAAACTTCTGTTGTTAAGTCGACCAAGACTTCCTCAGCCCTGTTTTCCATTTTCCATTACCGTTCTCATAAGTGTTAAACGTTTGTTATGCTATCTTGACGTTGCGACGTCTCGCAGGACCTTCTGTAACATGATATATCATTTGATAAGCATGTTTGTCTTAGATTAATCAATAGTCTTTAGTTTGTTCTTCCTTAAACATAACAATGAATTTCGAGGGCAAAAATTACGATGGACGGTGTGACCGCTTTAAGTAACTGTCCATGTTGATTTTAGATTGAACGGGACATCGAAATTAGTCATTGTTTTCATCTTTTGAAGATGGCAAATCATAAACATGATGAAGTGTCCCAATTATTGACATCAAATATTGAAAATCATCCATCAGTAAACGGCAAACTCGATCATCGGGCGAAAAACTACCATTCCGGATTTTCATCGTATCCTCTTCGGAATTGATTTTTAAAATGGGATGAACAAATGCGTTTTTGTGTTGATGACATTAATACTATAGAAGAAAAACTTTTAATTGCGAAATTAGAAAAATATTTACAAAATTAACTGTGTATCGTTTCTTTTGTTGAGTAGTATATTTGTCATGAGTGGAGGACACGTATCGGGAAACATCGGTACTTCGGAAAATGGATGATGCTTTAGTTCTTTTTGACTCTCTAAATTTTAAAAGAAATCAAAGTAAAGAAAAACAATGCATGTTGTATATCTGTAAATGAAGTAATAACTAAATTGCCGAACAGAATTGTCAAGAGCCGAAGTCCATGAGAAAAAATGGCAACTCAGGTAGAAACCACCGGAAAAATTGTCGACCGCAATGTTCCTGAATCAGTACAGGCATTTCAAAAGAAATGGTGTGTTAAACATGTTTTATGGCATTCCAAACCTCCCCTTCCATTGCGGCAATGTCCGGAATATATATTGAAGCATTCCTGCAAGTTGATTTGAAAAGTACTAAGCGGTCTAAGACTAATTGCGGCTAATGGACTTACCTATATATATATATATATATATATATATATATATATATATATAGTATATGCGTCTTATGTCAAAGACCAACCGAGTTAGAGTCTTAGAATTAATATTACCGAGAACATCTTTCCATTGAGGAATTTGACCATTAACATTTGAGTGACACGCAACACTACATTGAATTTAATATATCTGTAATATGTAACACAAATGATAATTTTAGTTTGTTCATGGCATCTATAAGGTAGTCTTTAACTGATATGAAGAAGGTCATTGTATAACTGTATTTTTGTCGTTGTGTCTGTAGATTTGTATCGTGTTTTTTTTTATTAAAGTTATTCAATTCATTTCCTTTAGCCACTATTTTGATAGTATAGACGATACATTTTGATGGTCGTCACAAAAAAAGCTGCTGCTGTTGTGTCTGTACCTTCGACAATTTCTATTGCCATTGTCTCTACATGATTTTCTTCATTGGTTATTTTTTATTTTTTCGTGTCATTTGAAATTGTCCATAATTAATCATGGTAGCGTACATAATTCAAGTGACTTTCCATGCAAAAGTCTAATAGCCATTTTTCTGGACTTTAATTAATTAACCCGCTTGTATTGTAAATTTTTATTTTGTATCAAGACTTCCATGTTAGCAACCGCCTAATACAATTAATGAGGTGATAACATGAAACGCCAACAATCACATACCACAATCCATCAGGGAATTATACAAGAAAAACACCTTTTAACTTCAGTATTTTGTTATTTAAAAGACAGAAGGCACCCAAACCTCCCTTTCTTTATCCCGTTTACCTATATTATAATAAACATACAAATAAAACCCAATTCGGTAGACTACTAACTCCATGACCTCAATCTTGAAGAGAAAAGGATAAGACAAAACGTAATTAATAAAGATGCTTCAAGAATGCTGACCGGTAAACTGCCGGTTAGCTAAAGTAGCCTAGTCTACTGGTACAATATTGTCGCACTACTGCAGAAAAATCAAACTCAAAATTTCCTGAAGGATTTCGTAAAGAAGCAACATGAATTTCAGTACACATCGGCAGTATCAGATAGACTGTAAAATCTTCAAGTCATTGAATCCAAAAGCCAATTTAACGGAATCACGCGGAATATCCCAACAAGATCGTCTATTTAGATTAAGTAAAGAATGTAAGATACGTTCCATTTTTTCTAAATTTTCCTTTCCGTTTTTTGGGGGGCATTTTAAACAACATTTTAGTTGTAACGAGGATCAGAAATGCCTTTAGTAGTAAGCTGTTTGCAAGGCACAACATATAGATATCAAATGTTCTTATGTTCGATAAAACTTCTCAAATGTGTTTAACAATTTCTGACCTTGCTGTAAAAGATTGTATGTGATAGTAAGGTAACGTTCATTTAAGTAGTCAAGAGTAGAATAGACGAGAGCGAATCGTACATGTACCACTTGATATATATATATACACCTTGTATATGGAGCTAGAGTAAAGTCGTCCTCAAGAAAAGGGAAATACTAAAAGTGAAATCATCCCTTTTATCATATATTTTAGTTTTAATGTTACCTAGTTAGATCAAAATAAGGATAGTATTTAGAATCTTTGTTGGCTTTAGTTAGTTTCAGGTCTTGTGGGTAAATTAGGTCGACATAATCTAGGAACTGGGAAATATCAATAGTAAAGATATTGTCCATATACTTGCTGTTATTCTTGAAATTTGAACTAACTTTATCAATTTTGTTTGTATGGTTCCATTTTTAAGTTTTTTCATTAGTCCCGTTCATAACAGAACACAAAAAATATCTGCATTGAGAGGTTCACAGTTTATACCCATGGTAATTCCAATACCTTTTGATAAACGATGTTGCCAAAATGAACAAAAATGTTCAGTGCCTTATTTATGTTATCGCAAGTCTTGGAACAATGATTTTTGTAGGTGATATAAGAAAAGAATATTGCTTTTTATTGCAACAAATGAACTGGAGACCCAAAAATTTTAAAAGACCATTTAATAAGCTGTTCAAATTAGGATTTAAACTATTTAAGTGGAAGGTTTGTATAAAGTGAAGAAAAATCATAGCTGTCCATAGATGGAACTGTTTTTTTTATTGATGTAAATTTATCTAAAACTTCTGTAGATTTTTTTCACTAAAAAAAATGTATATTCCAATATTAAACTATTAAGTCTTCAAATGTTTTCATAAAGAAGTACAACATTCCATTCCATGTCTTTCACAAGTCTTTCTTTTTTTTCGCCTGTTCCTTCATCTTCTCCAAGTTGCATTGCCCTGTTTTGACGTTGTAATTGGCTGCATAGCAACAATCAACATTCTTACAGATGACCATACAATGGATCGCACTGTTGACATTTTGGGTTTCGCTTGTCTCACCATTATACCGACTTCCTGTGATTCGACGATGACCAGGCACATCTAATGCTAGAACAAAAGAAAACAATGTTCAATTTATCTCTAGATCTCTTCAAAATGTACAAATATGACAGTGCTGTAATAAGACACAATGACAGAGTTTTCTTAACGATTTTACTGCGCACTCCATAAAAAAAATCTAGACTCATTTCTTTTTCGATTTTTAGCTTTCACCAGAAATTCAGAAATTATGCATATCATATTTTTAAATTATATATTATTTTTACCCTAAATCTTTATAACATAAAAATAATGTAAAAAAAGCCAAAATTTACTCTTAATCTACTAACATTATAATAATGAGAATAATTTGAACACATTTTTTACTGAGGTAGCAAAACTTTATGCAGAAACTGCTAATCTAATACCATACAGTAAGAATTAGATGAAATTGGTTTATAAAATGTTTTCACTTACAAATTTTGAAAATATAACTTGCGAGTTCAAAAGGTTTTGAAATTTGGTTGCAGAATTGAAAGAACGTAAATTTTATAAGGTAATTATTGGTTAGTTTGTTTAAGGAAAAGAAATGTGAAATTTTGTCCACAAGCAAGCTATACTCTTTGGACTGCATGGTTATTTCAACTGTCTACAACAACTGCATACTCTTGCCTCCGACTGAATGATTAGTGCCACTGTCCACAGCTACTGCTATCTCTTGTTAATGACTGAATGATTAGCACAACTATCCACAACACTATATAATCTTATTCAAGATCGCTTTGTTTATAGTCACTCAAAACAACAATAGTACTAACACTGTCCACAAGTAGTGTTCACCCTTCCAGAGCATAGTTTTGGCAATGGTTCTAACAATGGGTCTGGTACAACATAGGTTGTCTTGTGAAAGGCTAACAATATTCCCTCTCTAATTTATAGCAAATTTAATTAACGCCTGACCGCCTGACATGTGATAAAAATAGTTCTCTTATGATCCACCATTATTATCTATTCCTTACACGGATAGTTACTTGTGGTACACAAGGAGACTTTGAAGCTGGAGTTAGATATGAACTTATTGAATAACTAAATACCGAACCTACGGCGAATTTATTTTCTGCTTATGCGCATTTCGACAACTTATGTCTCTTCAGTGCAGATAAAATCTAAACGTTTGGAAGACCATAAACCCTTAGATGTTTAAAAACTTATAGAGAACAAATAACCAATACGATCTAAATGAAAAGCCAAAATCAGCTAAGGACAGAGCTCTGCATGAGGGAGATAATCCTTAGTTTTCAACAAAATTTACAAAAATTAGATATTGTAAGATACCAAAAATAATATCGGCTATCCGGTCACCACCGAAGTACTGACTACTGGGCTGGTGAATACCCTCGGGGACTAACAGTCCACCGGCAGTGGCATCGACCCAGTGGTAACAAATAACTAAATACCGAACCTACTGTGAATTTATTTTCTGCTTATGCGCATTTCGACAACTTATGTCTCATCAGTGCAGATAAAATCTAAACGTTTGGAAGACCATAAACCCATAGATGTTTAAAAACTGATAGAGAACAAATAACCAATACGATCTAAATGAAAAGCCAAAATCAGCTAAGGACAGAGCTCTGCATGAGGGAGATACTCCTTAGTTTTCAACAAAATTTACAAAAATTTAGATATTGTAAGTTTCCAAAAATAATATCGGCTATCGGGTCAGCACCGAAGTACTGACTACTGGGCTGGTGAATACCCTCGGGGACTAACAGTCCACCAGCAGTGGCATCGACCCAGTGGTAACAAATAACTAAATACCGAACCTACTGTGAATTTATTTTCTGCATATGCGCATTTCGACAACTTATGTCTCTTCAGTGCAGATAAAATCTAAACGTTTGGAAGACCATAAACCCATAGATGTTTAAAAACTGATAGAGAACAAATAACCAGTACGATCTAAATGAAAAGCCAAAATCAGCTAAGGACAGAGCTCTGCATGAGGGAGATGCTCCTTAGTTTTCAACAAAATTTACAAAAATTTAGATATTGTAAGTTTCCAAAAATAAGATCGGCTATCGGGTCAGCATCGAAGTACTGACTACTGGGCTGGTGAATACCCTCGGGGACTAACAGTCCACCGGCAGTGGCATCAACCCAGTGGTATCAAATAACTAAATACCGAACCTACTGTGAATTTATTTTCTGCATATGCGATCGTTTTTACATGAATTTCATTGGTCAAGCGTCAAGTAATAACACATCACGCGTGATGTTCTATTTCTTTTTCGACGTTTCTATTGGACAAAAACAGGAGTTCGGAACTAAATATTCACTGCCTTTATTGATGAAAATTATAAGAGAAATAGTTTTAACAACTCGAAAGAATTGTATATTGCTAAATATGAACTCTCGCTATGTAATTTAAAATATAATAAACTCGCCAAAGGCCCGTTTATTATATTTGATATTACGTAACTCTAGTTGATATCCATCGATATACAATTCTTTCTCGTTGTGAAAACTATAATTCTAATCTCTAGAGAGAGAGCAACTCAGGAGAAATCCCGCCAAATCTATTACGAATATAATCCTCGGTGTTTTACATTTATGTCATTAGAGAAACATTTTCATCAACTTAAACACGTTAATTACGAAATTCCTCACATCATGTTAACTCAATGTGAGAAATTTAAGTTCTCGTTGTAGACACTATATTTCTCTGTCGCGGTAGGTTCTTATATAGCCTGCTTCA
Organism: Modiolus philippinarum; assembly: GCA_002080025.1. NCBI lineage: Eukaryota > Metazoa > Mollusca > Bivalvia > Mytilida > Modiolidae > Modiolus > Modiolus philippinarum. The sequence continues at coordinate 3,288 of MJUU01035701.1, read as the reverse complement.
TCTTCTAGAAGGTATTTGATACTCTTTTTTTTTCAGGGATTCACTCTGTTTGTGATTTTTGTGGCGTTTATGCTTTCTCTTTGTTTTGTCATCTTCGTTTATGCTGCCCCTCAGTGTCTGACTCTTATATTGCCCTTCTGTGTCTGATTCTTATATTGCCGTGTTTTCTTGATTTGAATTTTCGGTTGTTGCTTCTGTATTCATTTGTAAATTTATTTACATTCACCACAGCAATTTTAGCATTACTGTACACAAGCACTTTTGCTCCCACTCTGGTTAGCAAAAATAGTTAAAGCGCCTATTGTCATTGTACCATAACTACTGTCTCTATACTCATAACCAAGAGTTTCTTACCGAACTCACATAATTCAATGGCAGTGTTGCGCGTGCAGATCGTCCCTACCCATCAAAAACATATTATTTATATCCTGTTTTATTTGTGGGATTCACACTGTCGGTGCTTTAGTTTTGTGGTATTTTTAATTATATTTGATTTAATTTAAATCATAGATATTGTGTCTCTATTTGGTCTCTTCGGGTACAACCATTTGATTTTCGAGGTTAGGGGTGAGGCTTTTGTGATTTTGTAACTCTTTAATCTTGGTGCCAGTGAAAATAAATATTTCAATCTTATTTGTCATGAAAATAAATAATTCAATGTTGATTTGAAGAATATTTTCTTTTTTTTTTTTGCAAATACAAATAAATAATTTGATGTGAAATAAGGTGGGAATAAATAGTTTCTTCAAGAATTTTGTGTAGTGTCTTTGGTTTTCCGTCTTCTGGTGTTCTTGCTTTTGCTTCGTCTCTAGACTTTGATTTATGTAATCTTGTGCTTTATTCCATTATACTGCTGTTATTTTCTTTTATGAGACCATAAGAAAGAGAAGGTATATGCATTTTGCCTATATGTATTTCGATGTGCCCTGTGTTGTCTATCGATGTTGTTTTTGTCCTAATTTTTGTCTTTCGTCGGACTACTCAATGACAAATATTTGTAGGCAGATATTGCAAGTTTTACTTTTTTTCTCATCGACCGCACTCGACATATGTTGCTTCAATGACAAATTTAAGCTGTGATCGATGTTGCTCAACATTTTTGTCAAGAGTACCGCTTAAAGTGCACGCTAGGGCCTTTTTTTATTTAGCTTGAGGGGGTGACTATTGTTCACCTCTGGTTGAAGACCCTCAGGCGACATCAAGATGTAGACAGGAATAAAATCCCTGTCCTTGATAAACTGGAGTTTTCTATGTATCGTGTACATTTTTTGTCACATGTACATTCACTCCATATCCTTTCATTTGTTCCATTTGCTGCAGAGTTCGTAGAAAGTCTTCCTGTGCTTTAGGTTTATGCTCTTATAATATCACAATTATGGCGTGTTTGTTCGTTTCAGAATTTCTCATACGTTTACTATTCATTTATATATTTCATTTGGCTGTTCAATATTTTCATTATTTTTACTAAAATGTTATAATCTGTACACACGACTATAATGCCCTTTAAACCTAAGTTACACTGCGAGGGTTGCCTTCATATATTTCGATGGGCCCGTGTTGTCTATCGATGTTGTTTTTGTCCTAATTTTTGTCTTACATCGGGCTATTTAATGACAAATATTTGTAGGCAGACATTGCCCGGTTTACTTTTTGTCTCATTGACCGCTCCCGAAATATGTTGCTTCAATGACATATTTTAGCTGCGACGGATATTGCTCATCATTTTTCTCAAGAATACCGCTTAAGTGCACGCTACGGCCTTCTTGAACTCGCTTGAGGGGGAAAATATTGGTTGAAGACCCTCAGGCGACATCAAGATGTAGACAGGAATAAAAGCCCCGTCCTTGATCAACTGGAGTTTTCTATGTATCGTGTGCGTTTTTGTCACATGTACATTCACTCCATATCCTTTCATTTTTGCTATATATTCACAATTCACAAAGGTGATATTGATTGTACTGTACTATCAAGGTTACAAACCACAGCGCAATCTTGTGTATTCAATCATGTTGGACTATTTAAATCTAGAAATGTTGATTTGTAGTTTGTACATTTGTAAACTTGATGATTTCTAAACTGTTAAGTTAACCGACGGCGTACTGATACACTTTTCAACGTAAACAATAGTTTATTAAGGAATAACTAAATACCGAAATTACTGTGAATTTAATTTCTGCATATGCGCCTCTCGACAACTTATGTCACATCAGTGCAGATAAAATCTAAACGTTAGAAGACCACAAACTCAAAGATATTTAAAAACTGATAGAGAGCAAATAACCAATATGATCTAAATGTACAGCCAAAATCAGCTAAGGACAGAGCTTTGCATGAGGGAGATACTCCTTAGTTTTAGCAAAATTTACAAAAATTTAGATATTGTAAGGTCCAGAATATAATCGGCTTTCGGGTCAGCACCGAAGTACTGACTACTGGGCTGGTGAATACCCTCGGGGACTTACAGTCCACCAGCAGTGGCATCGACCCAGTGGTAATAAATAACTAAATACCGAAATTACTGTGAATTTAATTTCTGCATATGCGCATTTCGACAACTTATGTCTCATCAGTGCAGATAAAAACCTAAACGTTGGAAGACCACAAACTCAAAGATATTTAAAAACTGATAGAGAGCAAATAACCAATATGATCTAAATGTACAGCCAAAATCAGCTAAGGACAGAGCTTTGCATGAGGGAGATACTCCTTAGTTTTAACAAAATTTACAAAAATTTAAATATTGTAAGGTCCAGAATATAATCGGCTTTCGGGTCAGCACCGAAGTACTGACTACTGGGCTGGTGAATACCCTCGGGGACTTACAGTCAACCAGCAGTGGCATCGACCCAGTGGTAATAAATAACTAAATACCGAAATTACTGTGAATTTAATTTCTGCATATTTTACGTTTTATACAATCTACACATTAAATGGGTTTCAACCTTGTGCAATCGGACACATGTGTGACATTTTAAAAATTGCAAAGTAAGAATTTAACGAATCAATAATTAAGGCATTACCAGAATAAAGAAGATTACAATTCTCGAAATAAAAAAAACGAGATAAACGTTTTTGGAAACAGAAAGTACCAGCTACAAGATACGAAAATACATTTGTACAATTAAAATATTACACAATAAAACTTTTTACAAATGAGGAAAACACGTTTCACAAATCAAGAAAGTATACATTTAACAAGCTTTGATTTTGGCGGAAATCCCCTTCCATACGTTACCCCTATTTAAGGTCTTTCACGACCTTGGTCGTAAAGACCTTATTGTATTTCTT
>MJUU01035700.1:14400-58773 GCA_002080025.1 Modiolus philippinarum | reverse complement strand
TAGAGCATGAAATTCAGGTCACAGTGCGACAAAAACAATATAACAGGCAATCATGTAGAATAAGACCAACCCAAGGACAAATTCCATGTGGCAGACTGTCATGTACTTCCAAAGACCAACCTACATGTACATACCAAATATCATTGCTCTACTATCAAAAGTTACTGAGCAACTGACCTAGTCACAAAAACTTTTTGTGATTACAAGACCATGAAATTGGAGTCAAGACTTGTACTGTCAAGGACAAAATCCATGTGACAGACTGTCATGTATACAAAAGACCAACCTACATATACCAAATATCATTTCATTGCTATTTGTTAGCAAAGTCACTGAAACCATGAAATTAAGGACAAGGTTACTTGACTGGCATGTACCCAATAAGATGCAATAACAACCAAGTATGGAAAGGTGTTACAAGTACCGGTACTGGAAAATGGACATGAATGTAAAAAATCAACAAAGTCACTCAACAATGAAATTGAGGTTAAACCAGAAGCATAAATGGGCATCCATTAGTAGAAAGCTGGCCTAATTAGAAATTTTGTATTTTTGAAGTACTTAAAATATGAAACCATTCATCATGTTCACATATAAATTTTAGAAAAGTAAAAAAGTTAGCAAAAATCATGAAATTTACTATCGTTAAACAATGACAGATTATCTTTGTGCTTTATATTATAAATAATGAAATGAGAAAGAATTTGGATTTTATATATCAATCATGTGAATAGGCAATTAAATGTTTTAAAAGTTCAATTATAGTTCTTTGTCATGTAACTCAATCAATAACTCAAAATAAAGACAGTTTATGCCCATTGTGAAAATTGTATTCCTTATTTCCAATGCCAGGTACTTGAGTGTTTTCAGCACATGAAAAAATTCAAAGTTATGATAATAGTTAACTTGGAAAATAGAGCTTCTTGAATGACTGTTTTACATACATTTGACTATTTGTGATACTTTATAGGAGAGTGGTGCACTATACTATCATTAAATTGCTTTTAACAAAGAAAGCAGTCATATAAATGGTGAAAATCTGGCCATTTAATGCCCCCTCCCCCCATTTGCAGCATGTATTTCTGAGGTCAGTTTTTGATCATAAAATTTAAATAAGTAACATATAATTGATATTGCAAAATAAAGGTAGAACAGACCCAGGAAATGAACATAGATTGTTCATAATATTCATTGATATTTATTTATCCAACAAAATACAATTAAAAGTTTGTTGAAAATTTAGTCTTTACTGATCATGGGGACAGTATAAAAGTATGTCCCAAATGTTTAAAACTGCACACAGTAGCTGATTTTTTTCTTGTTTAAGCTCACTAGTCTTATTCATTATGCATTTCAAAGCATAATTGTTGTGAAAAATATGAGAAACTCTAAATAAAATTGCAATTTATTGTGAAAATGTGATGTGAAAGTAGTGAAAATCTCATATTGGGACATAGCACAAAATAAATGACACTCAGAAAAAGCTTTGGAACTTTAAAATACTCAGATTTGTGTTCAATAGGTTCATTCAAAATATATTCTACAAATATAAATCAAAATCAAGTTAAAAAAATATATGATGTTGAAAAAAATTGGTATTTTAAAAAAGGCTGTATTGTTCGAGATCACGATACATGCCGTTATTTCAAAAAACATTAATTTTAACATTTTTGAAACATTTTCTGGATAAAATCATATCTTTTAATATATAACTTGCATTCAATTTATTCTAACTCATTTAGTGGGGAATGCAAATTACCAATTTTGACTGTCCAATCCTTGGGCATACATGTCCTTGTTGATGATCGATGAGGCTCCAGTATTTTTACATGTATTAGGGTCAGTGTTCAAATCAAAATGCCGGTCAATCGGAAAGTACTTCTTGATCACTTGAACATTTTAGAACTCAGGTATATATATATTTGTAATTAGTGACAGTTTCATGCATGGCTTTGTTAGGATAAGTACTACTTTGACTTTGCCAGCAGTTGATTGGTCATTTAATAAAGTCTAAGTAAACATACAGTCCTTGTATCAGTAGCCGTTACTTATTGACGGATTGTTGACTGATTGATGACGGATTTTTGACTGATTGATGACTGATTTTTCACTGATCGATGACGGATCCATGAATAACGGATGTGTACGTATTTTACGGATGTAAACGTATTTTACGGATGTAAACGTATTTTACTGATCGCATCCGTCAATTACGCATTGTATCAATCAGTAAATCACGTATGACGGATACGTAAATATTTGGAATTTTAAGACAAAACGAATAAAAATATTATTCTCGTGTGTTTCCAGGTTGTTAGATGCATCTTTTTCGAATATAAAGAAACAGTTTGATTAAATTACGAATGCTGTATTTTGTTTAAATACAAATCGTTTACATTTCTGAATGAGAACTGGGTATCTAAACTGCATAATACAAAGTCTGCGCTTTAGACTCAATCTTTGAAAATGGCAAAAACAATATTTTTTGGCATATTTTATTCATCATATTCTTTCAAAGGAGTTTTATATTTTGCACAACATAATTTTAATGAATTTTGACATATTTAAGTCTTGAAAAGTTAGGTTTTTAGTGTGCGGGTTAACCTCTGTCTATAAAAATGACCAAAACAATTGAAATATTTTGACAATTTTATTCATCATATCCTTTCGAAGGAGTTTTATCTTTTGCGAAACACAATTTCAACAAATTTCAGCATATTGAAGTTTGAAAAGTTAGATTTTAGTGTGCGGTTTAAACTCTGTCTATAAAAATAACCAAAACAATTTAAATGTTTTGATACATTTTATTCATCATATCCTTTCGAAGGAGTTTTATCTTTTGGGAAACACAATTTTAATGAATTTTAACATATTTAAGGCTTGAAAAGTTAGATTTTTAGAGTGCGGTTTAAACTCTGTCCATAAAAATAACTAAAACAATTTAAATGTTTTGAAAATTTTATTCATCATATCGTTTAGAAGGAGTTTTATCTTTTGTGAAACACAATTTTAATGAATTTAAACATATTTAAGGCTTGAAAAGTTAGATTTTTAGAGTGCGGTTTAAACTCTGTCTATAAAAATAACCAAAACAATTTAAATGTTTTGAAAATTTTATTCATCATATCCTTTCGAAGGAGTTTTATCTTTTGCAAAACACACCTTTAATGAATTTAAACATATTTAAGGCTTGAAAAGTTAGATTTTTAGAGTGCGGTTAAAAGTCTGTCTATAAAAATCACCAAAACAATTTAAATATTTTGAAAGTTTTATTCATCATATCCTTTCGTAGGAGTTTTATCTTTTCCGAAACACACCTTTAATGAATTTTAACATATTTAAGGCTTGAAAAGTTAGATTTTTAGAGTGCGGTTTAAACTCTGTGTATAAAAATGACCAAAATAATTAAATATTTTGAAAGTTTTATTCATCATATTCTTTTGAAGGAGTTTTATCTTTTGCGAAACACACCTTTAATGAATTTTAACATATTTAAGGCTTAAAAAGCTAGATTTTTAGAGTGTGGTTTAAACTCTGTCTATAAAAATGACCAAAACAATTTAAATATTTTGAAAATTTTATTCATCATATCCTTTTGAAGGAGTTTTATCTTTAGCAAAGCATAATTTTGATGAATTTAAGCATTCTTTTAGGTTGAAAGATAAGATTTTTGGTGTGCGGTTTAAACTCAATCTTTAAAAATGACCAAAACAATTCAGTTTTTTGAAAATTTGACTTCATTCAATCCTTTCACAGGAGTTTTTATTTTGCGAATCACAATTTTTATAAATTTTAGCATATATAACGGTTAAAAAGTTAGATGCATAGTCTGCGGTTTTAACTCAATCTATAAAAATTGCCAAAACAATTTAAATTTTTTGAAAATTTTATTCATCATATCCTTTCGAAGGAGTTTTTTATTTTGCGAAACACAATTTTAATAAATTTTAGCATACTTAAGTTCTGAAAAGTCTGATTTTTAGTGTGCAGTTTGAACTCTGTCTATAAAAATGACCAAAACAATTGAAATATTTTAAAAATTTTATTCATCATATCCCTTCGAAGGAGTTTTATCTTTTGCGAAACACAATTTTAATAAATTTTAACATATTTAGGGCTTGAAAAGTTAAGTTTTTAGTCTGCAGTTTAAAATCTGTCTATAAACATGACCAAAACTATTTAAATTTTTTGAAAATTTTATTCATCATATCCTTTCGAAGGAGTTTTATCTTTTGCGAAACACAATTTCAACAAATTTTAGCATATTTAAGTTTGAAAAGTAAGATTTTCAGTCTGCAGTTTTAACTCAGTCTGTAGAAATGACCAAAACAATTTAAATATTTTGAAAATTCTATTTTGCGAAGCACAATTTTAATGAATTTAAGCATTCTTTTAGGTTGAAAGATAAGATTTTTGGTGTGCGGTTTAAACTCTGTCTTTAAAAATGACCAAAACAATTCATTTTTTTGAAAATTTTATTCATAATATATTTCGAGGGAGTTTTATCTTTTGTGAAACAATTTTAATGATTTTAAACATATTTAGGGCTTGAAAAGTTAGATTTTTAGTCTCCAGTTTAAACTCTGTCTATAAACATGACCAAAACTATTTAAATTTTTTGAAAATTTTATTCATCATATCCTTTCGAAGGAGTTTCATCTTTTCCGATACACAATTTCAACAAATTTCAGCATATTGAAGTTTGAAAACTTAGATTTAAGTGTGTGGTTTAAACTCTGTCTATAAGAATAACCAAAACAATTTAAATATTTTGAAAATTTTATTCATCCTATCATTTGGAAGGAGTTTTATCTTTTGTGAAACACAATTTTGATGAATTTTAACATATTTAAGGATTGGAAAGTTAGATTTTTAGTGTGCGGTTTAAACTCTGTCTATAGAAATGACCAAAACAATTTAAATTTTTTGAAAATTTTAATCATCATATTCCTTTCGAAGATTTTTTCATTTCATGAATCCAGGGACCATACATTACAATGTAATGTGTAGTCCCTGATGAATCACAATTTAAATAAATTTTAGCATATTTAGTGTTTGAAAAGAAGAATTTCCCAGTCTGTCGTGTATGAATGCGTCAAATCATTTGTTTTGTTTTGTTTTGTTTTGTTTTTTTGTCATTCAATTTTTGTTTCGCTCTCATTTGCATTCCTGTTATTGTCTAACAATTAACGGTTGACCCGTTGTATAAATTATTTTAATATTTTTTTTTAATTTCTATTTTCGACGATTGGTCAAATCAGATGTGCTTCCAAATTTTAATGCATTCGAACAAACTGTATTATATACTGTGCATTTCCTACGTACAAGCTGAAACATCAAGTAAATATAATATTAACCTTAACGTACGGATAAAATATACCTAGGGTGTTATAATATTTTTTTTATATATTTCAATTCTAAATTCATTTTTGTGATAAAACGAAATTATCATTTCGCAAAATGCATTAACTTGAAAGATGACGTAAGGCTATCAATCAGTCATTTACGGATAGGACCGATCAATCATCCGTCAGTCACGTAATTTACGTATTGCATCCGTCAAATACGTGAATTACTTTTCCCATCCGTCAGACTTTGACGGATTGTTGACTGATCGATCACTGATCGATGACTGATCGTTGACGGCTGACGGATCGCTTAATGATCGCTCTTTTAGTAACGGCTACTGAAGCAAGGACTGTAAACACATACATGTACCTATTCAAAACTAAATTTGCAGGTTCATAACTGGATGAGCAATATACATGCATTTTCATTTTTTTCTGGGCATTCTCTTTAATCTTTTGACTTATAGTACACAGAGTGTTTCAGATACAAAACACCCTGGTCTGACAAGAGGGAAAAAAACAAGAATTATTGCTGGTGAGTGGTGATTTGCTGGTGTTGACATGCACAATGTACAGTGACATTTGCCATATGTTTCTATGATATTCACAACAGGAAGTTTGCTGGTGTTTACACCAACATTTGCTGGTGTTTAAACTGTGGAAAATGTCAGACCTCAGATACACAATGTAGACTATTGGATATCATTGTAATGTTTTTATTTGTATGTAGAGAGGAACCTATCTACATGTAATGCGACACTCCATCACACCATAAAAATGTATCAGATTATATACACAGGAAGCTAGACTCTGAATGCTTAAAAAGGTTTTAATAACAGTTCTCTGTGGGACTGGAAAAAAATATACCCAAATTGACAAATGTTTGACAGGATGTTGGAATACTCGGATGTCAGATTTGACAGTTTTTACTGTACTGGATTATAAATCCACCCCGCAAACAGAGGGTTCTTGTGAAACCTGCATCCAGTTCGATTACACTTCACAAGACCGACTTATTTATACTGAACGAATGTAGTGAACAATGCGAATAGATTATCTTAATAAAATAACATAAAAAAACCTTGTCAAGCTCAAATATGCTGTAGGCTACTTACTTTGTCACATCACAGTTCAGTATTCATGATGTTATGACTATCACAAGATTGAAATCAATATTCATAATGTAAACTATATTACATGTATTGATCGGTATTATCTTTTCATAGGTGTTGATCTAAATAAGCCTACTGTCACATTTCTTCAATCGACAGAGGTGAGACTACGCTTGTCCACAATTACTTGTTTCAAACTGTTGTTAGCGCTGAATTTCATGTAAACACTAGAATTAGATGCAACAATTACTCTTACTCTTTGCACTTATTCAGTATTTGAATGGAAAATTCAGTGATTTTGCAGTCTTCGTCCCACGATATCAACAAGGAAACAAGTCTTTACATCTAATTACGGATCGAAGACGGGTACTAATTTTCCGGTTGTTTTCAAAAGCGTTTTGTCTGACTATATTGGTGTATAAAGTATGCCCCTGTTAGCAGAATTTACACCATATACAGAACAAAAGGGACCAACACCGCTTATTGGCGCTAACTAAACAACTCCTGAGACAAAATACAGGGGGAACACCGGCGAGGGAGCAAATCGGCTATGAGACGGTCCCTATGTGATGAACAACTCCATCATGAGACGCTCCATAGACAGACCTCGAAAGTAGTACATAATATAGCCCGTAATATAGTTTGATTTTTTTTCAAACGCTAATTCAGCTTTTAATTTTTACTGTTAACCATTTCATATTAAGTAATGATTTTACAATAAAAATACATATGATGTGGACATCAACAAGCAGCCAGTAAAATTGAAACGGAACAAAATTCTTACACCATCTGTGGAAGCATTTCCTGAATACCATAAACCGTGATCATTGTGAACAGCTGATAATTTCAAAAGACGAAAAGATGCAATTGACTATTGTAACGGAAAAAAAGTTGTCATATCAGTCAGAAAATTCATCAATTGGCGGGGGCTTGTAGGACTGACGGTTGCGAAGAAAAAAATTGTCGCGAAAATAAAAATACGAAAAGGGAAATAACTCATATAAGAAGTCATTGGATCCCTTTGATCCAAATGTAACGCATCATCCCAAGGATGAGACCAACAATTTGCAAAAGAAAGTAAATCGATATCTCTTACGGTTTCAGAAGAGATCTGATAACAAGCAAAACAGTGTTATGGGAGATAACTCCCTTCGCGAAAAGTGTTCAAATGCAGAAATACTTCATGATATCATATACCAAAGATCTTTTCGATATGGAAAGTGGAAAGACCTAATAATAATAATTGGTTGATTTTAAATGTGTTTCACATGCTATAGGTTTGATTTTTAATGTTCAATAAGACTTTCTAAGGTGGATGACCTTTGACCTTGACCTTAATTTTTTAATTTTGTACCTCTCCACATGCTAAATATTTCTACTCTTACATAGCGAAAGCGATGTATTTCGGTTTTCAAAGTAAAGCGCAACGGAGAAATTTTTATTGAACAAATGGTAATAACTCTTCGCGGAGTCATCAATAAAGTGTGATCTAAAGGTAACAAATGTGGGTCTTGACATTCTTAAAATTTATTTATTATACTTTATCAGCTATCTATTTCTGTTTTCAAGCTTAAGTGATAACAAGGTATAGGGTCAAAGGTCAAGGTCAAAATTGACCTTTGACTTTGAGATCATTTAGGAGGACAAGTCTTACCTTGATTAATGGTGTAGGTCTCAGATCTGTATGACTAACTGTTCAGGAGTATTAAGCATTAACGGAATACAAAAATCTTCAAAGGGCGATAACTCAAAGAAAAAGTCATCAAATCTTTTCGGTCCAAATGTAAAAAAGTTGCATCATGTGACAATTAACATTTTTCCCATTACATTTAATCAGCCATCTTTTACGGTTTATGAATTAAAGCAATAACAAGATTGAAGGTCACCGATAAAGGTCATCGATGACCTTTGACCTTTGCATATTTTAATAACCGTATATAATTTAAGTTCAATTGGGAAGGTTCCAGGTCTCTACGACTGATGGTTCTTATGAAAAAAAAGTTTGGGAAAACAAAAAATTTGATAAGGGAAATAACTCGTATAAGGAGTCATTGGATCCCTTCGGTTCAATGTAACCAATCATCCCAAGGATGAGAGCAACAATTTGCAAAAGAAAGTAAATCGATATCTCTTACGGTTTCAGAGGAGATCCGATAACAAGGAAAACAGTGATAGGGGAGATAACTCCCTTCGCGAAAAGTGTTTTGTTAAACAGGGTCAGTTTCAAATGCAGAATTACTTCATGATATCATATACTAAAAATCTTTCCGACATGTCGCGAAATGTTTTTGAACGACAGCGTTGAAAAACGGCGGAAGAAAAAAATAAAAAAAAAACAAAATAAATAAATAATCATAAAGAATCCTAAAGGTATTTCCACGGAAAGTGGAAAGACCTAATAATAATGATTGGATGCTTGCAATTAGGTTCACATGATATGGGTTTGATTTTCTTATGTTAAATAAAACTCCTAAGGAGGGATGACCTTTGACCTTGACCTTGGCCTGAATTTATACATTATTCAGCCTCCCACTTTCTGAATATATTTACTTTAATATTGTATAAGCCATGTATTGCGGTTTTCAAAATAAAAGCGAAAGTCAGAAATTTGTATCGAATAAAGGGAAATAACTCCTTTCGGAGTCATCGAATAACTTGGACCCAAATGTAATAAATGTAGGTCTTGACATTCTTAACATTATTGTCAATATACTTTATCAGTTATCTATTACTGTTTTCAAGCTAATAAGATTGCAAGGTATAGGGTCAAAGGTAAAGGTCAAAATTGACCTTTGACCTTTGCATATTTGGATGTACCATATATCAACTAAGATTAATGGTGAAGGTCCCAGGTCCCTAGGACTAACGGTTGCGAAGAAAAAAATTGTCGCTAAAACAAAAAATACGAAAAGGGAAATAACTCATATAAGAAGTCATTGGATCCCTTCAGACCAAATGTAACAAATCATCCCAAGGATGAGAGCAACAATTTGCAAAAGAAAGTAAATCGATATCTCTTACGGTTTCAGAGGAGATCCGATAACAAGGAAAACAGTGATAGGGGAGATAACTCCCTTCGCGAAAAATGTTTTGTTAAACAGGGTCAGTTTCAAATGCAGAAGTACTTCATGATATCATATACTAAAAATCTTTTCGACATGTCTCGAAATGTTTTTGAACGACAGCGTTGAAAAACGGCGGAAGAACAAAAATATAAAAAAAAAACAAAAACAAATAATCATAAAGAATCCTAAAGGTCTTTCCATGGAAAGTGGAAAGACCTAATAATAATAATAATAATAATAATAATAATAATAATAATAATCAGAAGAATTACTACAAGGTCTTTCCGACTGGAGTCGGGAAAGACCTTAATAATAATAATAATAATCAGAAGAATTACTATAAGGTCTTTCCCTGAAAGGGAAAGACCTTAATAATCAGAAAAATTACTATAAGGTCTTTCCGACTGGAGTCGGGAAAGACCTTAATAATAATAATCAGAAGAATTACTATAAGGTCTTTCCGACTGGAGTCGGGAAAGACCTAAATAATAATCAGAAGAATTACTATAAGGTCTTTCCCCTGAAAGGGAAAGACCTTAATAATAATAATAATCAGAAGAATTACTATACGCTCTTTCCGACTGGAGTCGGGAAAGACCTTAATAATCATAATAATAATCAGAAGAATTACTAATAAGGTCTTTCCGACTGGAGTCGGGACAGACCTTAATTATAATAATCAGAAGAATAACAATAAGGTCTTTCATTTGTGGTGAAAGACCTTAATAATAATAATAATCAGAAGAATAACAATAAGGTCTTTCACTTGTGGTGAAAGACCTTAATTAAAAGGACAATTGTTCAGAGAACAATTGCAAGGTCTTTCCCAGTCGATGTTATGTTTTTGATTAGTCTTATGATTTTTAACATTTTGATGCGATGCATATTATCTCCAATATATTTAATTAAAAATTTCTAACCGTTTGAAATTTTGTTATCGCGATATTTCGGAAACGATAAAAAATTTCTAAAAATTTAAGTGACCTTGATGACCTTGACCTTTGACTCAAATTGGAGGTCTCTTCTTACTGATTAATTTCATATGTTACTTGCCCATACTATCTGTAACGGTTTAAAAGTTATACGTGAAAAACCAGTTTCCAAAAGACGTCAAGAGCAATAACCCTCTAGGGAGTCATCAGAGAGCTTCGGTCCAATGAGACAAATGCAGCCCTTGACATGATCAACATTTTTGCTGATATAATTTTTCAGGTATCTATTATGGTTTCCGAGTAAGTCTGCTAACAAGGTCAAAGGTCAAGGTCAAAGGTCACCAATGATCTTCAACCTGGTACTCAAATTGAAGGTCTTTTCATGCTGATCACTTTAAACATATATGTTTACTATATTATCTGTAAGCGTTTAAAAGTTGTTTGCAAAAAACCGATTTAAGGGCTATAGCTCAAAAACGGTTCATCGCAGATTTTTTGTTCTATTGAATCAAATGTAGATCTCAATGAGAGGAGTATTTTTGCAATATAATGTTTTCAGAAATTTTTTATCGTTTCCGAAAAATCGCGATAACAAAATTTCAAATGGTGGCCATTTTGAAAATGGCGGACAAAAAAATTTTTTGACCCCAGATTTGTTATTAGGGTCATTAAAGCAAGCTGGATACCAAATTTCATCAAAATCCGATAATTTTGAGGAATTTGCATAATAAGGGTCAACCGGGGTCGCGACCCCAAAAAATGTTTTTGCATGACAAATTTCTGGAAGTCTGGAAGATTGTGCAACGATATCGATAAAATATATAAAAGTTGTTACAAATAATGTGACAAAATTTTCAGCCAACAAATGACTTTCATCAGTGTCTATCAGTCTCTTAAACACGCTAAAATATAATTGCGATTGATGATTACATAACTCAACAATACATCGAATGTCAAAAATATTTTTCTATCACACAGGTAAACAGGAAATGTAGCTTTATAATTATAAGTGTACACTGAACGTCAAATATTTTTACATACAAGTTTGAAATGAAAACATCTCACAGTCAATAAACCAAGACAAATTGATAGTCTTAACTATAGACATGAAAAAATTATAATAAATACATAAAACTATGGCTAAGTATAAGATATATAAGAACTATATATATATATAGAAGATTTAAATCAGTTCAAAACGTTGATAAATAACATAAATCTAAATTTACAATTTACAATGGAATATAGTATAAAGGAATTGCCATTTTTAGATATATTAGGAAACAAAATCGAAACCGATATATATTATAAACCGACTGATTCTAAACAATATCTTTTATTTATTTCGTGCCATCCTAAACACACACGATGTATTATACCCTTTAATCTCTCCAAAAGAATTTGTGCTATCGTGACAATTATATCAACCCGTTATATCCGACTAGAAGAATTAAAACATTTTTTAGAAAAACGAAACTATCCTAAAACACTTATTGAATATGGAATAGAAAAAGCAAAGAGTATAGACATACAGGAATTACGGAGGATAAAAAACAAAGCTGAAAATGAAATTATACCATATGTGTCAACATTTAATCCAAGAAATAATGAGGCATTTAATGTAATATACAACAATTTACAGATGTTGAAAACTGATACCCGTATGTTCAAAGTTTTGGAAAAGACCACGGTTAGTAAAAGTAAAAGACAGCCAAAATCTCTTAAAAATATAATTACTAGTGCAAAACTACCAAGAACACTTGAAATTCCAACATTCACAAAATGCGGAACAACAACCTGTGGTAATTGCGCATATATGAGTGAAGGATCTACCTTTCAATTCAAAAATGGATTTGTATTTAAAGTTAAACGCAGCATGAGATGTACATCATCAAACGTAATATATGTTATAACTTGTCGCGGCTGTAACGAAAATTATATTGGACAGACAGGACAAACTTTCAGAAAAAGAATGACAGTACATAGACAGCAGATTAGAGATCCCCGTACCAGAATGATTCCGTTAAGCGGCCTCATTGATGAATGCGCACACAATTTATTTCCCAACTTCCTCGTTTTTCCAATATACCAATTTACAAACGAAAATACGCAGCAACAAAGAGAAAATAAAGAAGCGTGAAATATGAAATATGAAATATGGAAATAAGCTGATTTTTCGGGTACAACTAAACAAGTATAAAAAGGAACCTACACTTGAGGGCATATCACTCCAAGTATGATTAGAGGTCTATTTTAAAATGGTTAAGACATATAATTATGAAAAGGGGGACAGTTGTAACTGTTCCTTTCACATTTCGTTGGAGTGGAACATATTTCTAATTATTTAATGCAGAAAACTTGCTACATGAAATCATTTGTATTCGAGGTATTCGATGTCACAGGCTTTTTCCTGTATTCAGTGTCAATTTTCTCTTCCAAGAGACACCGTTATACTTATATACTGAACTCCCTATTAGAGGTTTCCGTATAACCAACTTACTTTAACTTAATTACGTACTTAAACGTAATGTATTTAAACATGTTTGGATTATATCCCTTTCACCATTTTTTCTCACTAGGTGAGGGAACAATAAACGTCTTTGGGAAGTCATACTTATTTCAAATGACACATAATTTGCATTGGTTTAATCTTTTATTTGTTTCATATTTTTGTTCATACTTCGATTATTTGTCAATTCATTTTACTTGAAGTGCATAAAGTTGTCTTGCAATGATTTTTAAAAACGTTTTCATTATCGGAACAATTGAAAAATCAGTCAGTATGTTTTGAATTTGTTTCAGTTATGTTTTACCATATTTATTCATCGCTTGTTTTGGTTTGCATCTTTAAAATACAGTATATTGCATTGAGGGTCATCTTTATGGTGTGTAAATCTGTCAGCCAGTATATTTTAAGAGACCACAAAAATGTAAATACTTGTTCCTGTTGCCTACAAAAAAATTAGGTAAAAAAAGCAATTGTCTTTCAATATTCAAATAGCACCGCGGAAAATCATGGCAAAAGATAACAGTGTTTTAGTTTCGCTCTGCTGAAATTTGTGATCTTAAAACTATAGTGCAGGATTCGGGAACACAAAAGAAGTACTAGAGCTTGCATCGGCCATCTAAACTATTACTCCTGGACAGCCAATTATCTTGTGCCTTTTATAAACCAGAGGCTCCCAGGAGCCTGTATCGCTCACCTGGTTCTAATTTTCCACAATCAAGCTTACATTGTAAGTTATACAGTTGAACTTCAGTCTCTCCAACTTTGGTAGCTCAAATGCAACCAATATCTTGAACTTGAAGTCTGATTATGTTTAACTATATATCTTTGTTGGGCTTTTTTGACAAAAACATTCTTACTAAGGATCACTTTTGAGACCAGTTTGAGATCATTTTGTAAATGGAGGTCAACGACAATTTTTAACACCATAAAGTCGCAACATCAATATCTATTTAGAAACCAAATTTTATTGAAGTCGGACAAGGTTGAATTTTCCAGCCTTATTTTGTGGCCATTTTGAAAATGGCAGGCAACGAACAATTTCTAACATCAGTTTTGAAGTTGCCACATCAATACCTATTTGGAAACCAAATTTCATTGATTATGTTTAACTATATATCTTTGTTGGGCTTTTTTGACAAAAACATTCTTACTAAGGACCACTTTTGAGACCAGTTTAGCAGACACCATTTTTAAAATGGCAGTCAATGAACATTTTTCAACACCGGTTTTGAAGTCACAACATCAATATCTATTTGGAAACCAAATTTCATTGAAATCAGACAATGTTGAATTTTCCCGCCTTTTTTGGCAGCCATTTTGAAAATGGCAGTCAACGAACAATTTCTAACATCAGTTTTGAAGTTGCCACATCAATACCTATTTGGAAACCAAATTTCATTGAAATCACACAATGTTGAATTTTCCCGCCTTGTTTGACGGCCATTTTGAAAATGGAGGTCAACGAACAATTTTCAACACCGGTTTTGAAGTCGCAACATCAATATCTAATTGGAAACCAAATTTCATTGAAATCCGACAATGTTGAATTTTCCCGCCCTTTTTTGGCGGCCATTTTGAAAATGGAGGTCAACAAACTATTTTCAACACCAGTTTTGAATTTGCCACAGCATGGCAAACATTTCATAATATTACACTTAACCTTCATCTTGTATAGTTTTGGAAATAAAAGACAAAAAATACAAAATTTTAAAAAATTCGGTCAAGAAAGGGCAATAACTCCTACAAGGGGTTTTGGATTTTCTTCAAAATTTCAGGGTGGGTAGATCTTGAAATGCTGAACATTTTTGCAATTAAAAGTTGACCTGTATCTGTTATAGTTTTTCAAATAAAAAATAAAATAAATTAAAAGTTTGAAAATTTTACGGAAAAAGGGCAATAACTCCAAGACGGGTTTTCAGACTTTCTTCAAAATTGCAGGCCGGGTAGATCTTGCCATGCTGATCATTTTTACCCATGTCAGAATTTTGATATCTGTAACAGTTTTTGAGTTTTTGGCAAAAAACTGCAATTTACCCCTATGTTCTATTTTTAGCAACGGCGGCCATGTTGTTTGACCTACCGCCTAACCGGACACAATTTTGAGAAGCCATACTCTGGTGATGATTCAGGCCAAGTTTGGTTACATTTTGCAAAGTGGTTTCAGAGGAGAAGATTTTTGAAATTGTTGACAGACAGAAAGACGGACGGACGGACGACGGACAACTGACACATAGTGATGGCAAAAGCTCACATGGCCTTTTAGGCCAGGTGCGCTAAAAAAAATGCTAATACAAATTATAGTTCTGAATTAAAATAATTAATTACATTGTAGCACTGTTAATGTGATTCAGTGCCAAACTATGTCACTAAAGAAGTTTGCCGAGATATGGACTTTTAGTTGACCGATTTTTTTCTATTTATCGTAGTATCAAATGGATTTAACCCTCATGCTTTTCCCGTTTTAGCTTTCATCCGTAGTGCGACAGTGTTCTACCAACAGACTAGGCTCCTTGAGCTAGCCGGCAGTTTAGCGGCGAGCACCCCTTGACCCATCTTTCAAAATTACGTATTGTGTTTTCTTTCCTTTCAAGATTGTGGTCATGGAGTTAGCAGTCTACCTGTATTGGGTTTTTATACGTATGTTTATTATACTATAGGGAAACGGGACAGATAAAGGGGAGGTTTGGGTGCCCATAAACCGGTTTAACCCTACCGCTGGCTTTTGCGGTAATCGAAGCAATAATTGAATCATTCAGTTCTTGGTTATTTATTAAGCCCACTTTTGTTCGCATATATATTCTTTTATATAACAAATTTCAACCGTCATTCTTTATCTTGGAAAAAAATAATATAAATACAGTACTAATCATTCAGCAGCAATGTTTATATATGTTTTCGAAAATAAAACCTTTTTAGTATTAGGAAAGTTCTATTTATTAACGGTAAATTCCCGTGTTACACAAAGCTTAAAGAGAATTCGAAAACTGCAATGGTAACGCTGAAATGAAGATGCGACTAAATGGCATCATCAGTTTTGCAATCAAAATTTCAAGTATAATCATGTTACTAAGATATTCTGAAAAAATATTTAAGGTGCACAGTTGAAAAGTGTAGGAGGAGTTCTGATCCCTTAATCCAAGAAAATGACCTACAATAATCAATAATGGAATTTCAGGTCTTGTTTGTCACCGGAAAAGTTCTTCCATTATATAAAAAACATACACACAGATAATACCAGTAAATAATTTATAATATATAACTGTTGAGCTATGTGTACACGATTGTTTAATCTATTTTGTAGCCCTCTGAGTTGTTTTTCGTAGTAAAACCATTGTCACATATGACGAAGGAGGGATAACAGCATTAATATATTCAATAGGCCAGAAATACAGTCTCATAACAGCTTTTCATATCTGAGGTTCGAGGTTGACTCATTTCTGTCTTCAATTACTCAATAGTTCAAATTTTTCGAAAGTACCGTATTCTTGAATTCCAAAGAAAATATTTTTTTTGTCATCAAAAGCCATAGAAAATTACATTTTATTTTTAAGGCTTTGCAGCTTGTGTATGTATGTGTTCATAAAAAGTCAATTTTATCATTTATGTAGGTGTAATAAAGGCAAACTCTGATTCTTTTTAAACATATACAATGTATACTATTTATTGAAATATGTCTATAGCTATCGAAAGATTTGAATAAAATTCCAATCATTTACCTGTTTAATATTGATTCCTTTAACTTACACTTTTAGAATTTGAATCATGAAAAAATCTCTTGAATTAAAAAAAGCGAGATAACTCGAGCATTACGTTTGTTAAGTTGGTTACGTTAAAGTACGTTAAGTAAAGTAGCTTATCCGGACGTCTCTGATAAGAGTTTACCAAGTTTGTATAATTTATGATGAATTATACTTATGCATGTTATCTCCTTGACCACCTTTTAATCAAGGCTTTAAAAATCTTTCTCATACAATCATTTAAAGAGTTCTAAATAGATATCAAGTCCCTTGTGGAAACATTTTCTGTCCAAAATGTTATTCAAGATTCATTTTGCACTCAAAAACTGGGTTGGACATACTTAATACGGTCACTGTAACAGCAATCACTGTATAAATGCTACCGGACAGTACCACAATTGAAAAAGGGAGCGGTTCGGAGCGCCATAAAACTAGTTTAACTCATCATATATTTTGGAATGCCTGTATCAAGTCAGGACCATTCCTGTCGACAAATTTTTGTCCCGTGGTTTCACACCCTTGACAATTCTGTTCGGTAATTTTGTTATTACCCCATCGATACAGTCTTTTCATTTCAGTTTCTTTTAGTTCACATGAACTTGATATGAAAAAGAATAGTACAATCTCTACTGAAGTTAACAAGATTATGCCCAAAAAAGATTTTAATCAAATATTTTGCAAAGAAACAATAATTATAATCCTAACAATTTTGACTACCATTGCTGGTGCAACTTCAAGACAGTTACAAACAAATCAGTAAAGTTTGATAATTATTATGGGTTAAACAAACAAATAAAGGGATATGGAGTAAATGTACATGGGACAAAATCCCTTTAAATACAAGGTAAGATTAAGCAAATGGAAAAACGCTTTCATTGTTGTTCTTCATCTTGAAGTCACCATTAGTCTGTCGAGTCCAATGTTGTATACAAAAGGTTCTATTCCAGATGTATTATACGTACGTAAGTATCTGTCAGAAAAAATCTTTCATCAACTAATATAATGATATATAACGTTTTATATTGTCAAAAAAATCACTATAAGGATGAGCGGCGATAAGACCCATATTTGGCCCCGAAAACCAAGTTGTTTAAAATAATGTGATATTTATGGGAAATATTAATTATTGTGTGGTTACAAAATAAAAACATCAAATAATACAAATTACTTTCATTTTGACGTTAATGTGACATCTTAAGGAGCTGTCTTTTTTTTAAATAAGAAAATCTGCAGTTTAGAATGCTCTCAGTGCAAATTTTCCTTTAATTAACATAGGGCGCATGCAAACAACAACTTCAAATTTTCATAAATGATGTATTTCATCATTTCACACATTTTCACCAAATATGAAGTTGTTACTCAGAACCACCCACATTTTCTTAACACAAACCTGTGTGAAAAACAGCAAAAGTCCATGAAATTCTGACGATGTTAAAAATATAGCTTTTGAGTTAACTGATTAGCATGGTAATCAAACTGATATGGAAAAAAAACTTATCATTTTCATTAAGCCCCATCTTTGTTCAATGTTTCAGGAACATGAGACATCTATTTGCTTAGTTTTAGTTTTATGGTAAATTTTGGTCCAAAAATGGATCTTATTGCCACTCATTCTTTTCATTGAAATATTTGAGCCTCATTGAATAAGAGAACATTATGCAAAAACCGTTTGCTAATACCGGGTAGTAAAAGAAACACATTCGATGCAGTCTTGTAAGTCGGCGCACCTAGAATTTACAGTTCGATTCGCGTTGTAATTTCTAACAAATTAAAGAAATTAAAACAGTAAGCATGCATTATTCAACTCATGCAAAATTTAAAATTATAACTTAAATAAAACATATGGAAAAGTAAGTTTAAAATGACTTACCCCCTGTCATTTCACCATGTTGAAATGTCTTGTAAGTCGGCGCAGGTGTAATATCTGAATGTATGTAACGCCACAAAAACAATAATATTCACTATCGGGTTTCCAGTGGTAGGTGGGAATGTTCAATAATTAATACAAAAAACTTTCAATAAATAAATTATGAACTTTAAAAGTTAAATAAATGTCAAACAACAGTAGAATCTATTTACAAAGATTTCCTGAACGTTTTGATCTTCTAAAGTTCTCGGGAACACTCTCGGGAACACTCAGCACATTCCTCATTGTCACTTTTGGGCCTAAAGTCCATACAGAAGTTCTTATGAACCCATCTTTTACATTGAAAGCATTGGAACCATTCAACAAATCGCATTGCTAAATTAAGACGTAGCCCCTATGGTTCCCACTTACCACAAATCATAATCTCTCAGTGTCCTCCTCCTCAGTTGGCAAGTGTGGCAGTGTCTCATTTGTCTATTTCTTTTTCATTGGACCTTTTCCTTTTCTTGCATTCTCTATTGGTCCATTTCCTTTTCTCTTTGTGTTGGTTTTTATCTGACTGGTTGAACTTGGTTTTATTTTTTACATGATGATCCTGTTTCAACATCCTTTTGTACGTGTGTTTCTGACTGTTACTGGGTACTATCAAGATACGTAGTATTAAATTCTTTTCTCTGTTGTCGCTCTTTTGCTGGTTTTGGTGTCACTTCTTTTGAAGAAATGAATCTTCAGTAATAGCAGCGTCGTGAGGTGGAACAAACCTTTTTCATGACTTTTTTTTTCAGGGAAATTTGACTTTCTTTCTTCGAACTTTTTCATTTTCTCTGGAAACAGGGGTGGTGTTCTCGAAAGCATCCTAAGATTCGTCCTAAGTCATATCTTATGACCAAGTTTAGGATGGACTTAGGATCATCTTACGACATTTTGAAGTTGTATCTCGAAGCTATCTCAGACGCATCTTATGTTAGGATGCCCTAAATATATCTTTAATTTAATATTTCAATTATCTATATTAAGTTTTTACAAAATAATGTTCAATGACAAAAACATTTTATTTAATTGTTATCCATTTTTGTCTACTAGTATGTACATACTGATGCGTACGGTTTCAAGTCTAAATGTAAAATATTATCGAAAAGGCATTTTAATTTACAGTTTGTCGTGAAATAACAACTATACGCATCAAATAGTAATCGTTTCGTGAACACTGAGTTCAAAGTTTAAAATCGTGCAAACTTTCTTTACAGATACGTGTTTATTGATGCGTTTGTATTGATTCATGTTCATCTTTATAGTAGGGTGCCCAAGGTCCAAAAAGACGCCGAGTTTTCGAGTTTGGGTTAACGGAATCACACACGGCTAATTTTTGTTTTAAATGATAGAAAAATTATTAAATTTCAAATTTTTAGCTGTCGTAGAAAGTTCCTGTGGTCACGATTTCTCTAATTTCTCCTTTTCTAAGGGAACCCTTAAACAGTGCTTAGGATATGGTATCTTTAAAGTTATAGAAAATAGTAGTACTCTCTAATATTCTAATAAAACTTATTCACGGTAAAGTCAAGACCTAAAATATTTATTTGAATTATAGAATACAAGTTATTTTTGACTTGTTTTTGTAATTTATCGGTATCAATGTCGGGGTAAATTTTAGTCTCAATTAACGTCATTTTCATTGAATGCGAAATTACTATGCTTTAATTCCAACTATAACGAAAGTACATATACGAATTGTACATATACACCAAAACTCATGAATGTAATGTCCACCGTTAAAGAGAAATCAACAATTAAAAAGCCAAAATTTGCGTAAAACTTTCAAATTTTAGTCGATGTGAAGACAATCAATGCCAATTGGTCATTGTCATGTTCTTTCAAGTGTACAACGAAAGATAACTCAACATTCTCTTGTCAAAATTACTTGACAAGCCCAAGTCTAGTTAAATAGCGGGAATCTAGTGACAATTTTATGTTGCTTGTGTTTTGATTTTCCAAGCACATATGTTTGTTTTCACGTTTAAAATCACTTTTACATATCATTGCAGATAATATAATAGGATTTTGTTTCAGTAAAAACGGTTTTACTAAGATTTATATCAGTGTGTGTTTTGGGGGGAAAATTGAATAATTTATACCAATAACAAAAGTACGATTTATTTCGCTTAAACTAAGTTTATTGTTTAGCGGTTCGTTTTAAAATTAAATTCAAGCTTTCCTTTAAAGAATAATCCTATAAAAGTCAGAAATGCGCAGTTCTTTATATCCGAAAGAACCCCTAATATCACGGAGGTACAAATATTCAAAATGACGAACCTCTAAAACAAAATGCCAACTTTGAAACTTGTTGAATAAAGACAACTGACAAATCATTATAAAAAATAAAACTAAAGAACCACCCCAATAAAATTTACAATTATATTCGAATATCGTTGCAGTTTTATCTGTGAATTAAAGCTCACTTTAAAATGCATCAAAATTTTCAACATTTTAGGAGCTGACCTTTGACCCCATCTAAAATAAAATGTGACCAAATTCAATCTCTACGACATCGTCATTTCGATGTGCCAAGGTATCTTCTTTCCAAACATGTATAATACAGGTGTGTGTTATTCCGTTAACCCAAAATCGGAAAAATCGTCTCTTGGGCACCCTACTATTAAGAAAAAAATTGCACAAAAGGCGAAATATAAGGTTAGGATTGAGATTGGATGATTTTAAGACACCTAATTAGGTGTCCTAAAGTTAAGACGAAAAATGCGAAATATCATAAGTTAGGAGAGCTTCGAGAAGACGACTTAGGACTAAGACGTGTCATAAGATGGTCTTAGGACACGTCTTATCCCTAAGATAGCTTCGAGAACACCACCCCAGGACTTTAACAGTTCGGTTGTCTTTCCTTTGTTTTCTTGTTATGTCGCCCCAGACGTAGTCGGGACGACATATTGTTTTTGTCTGTTTCTCTATTATTATTATGTCGCCCCAGAGGTAGTCGGGACGACATATTGTTCTTTGTCCGTTCCTCTATTATTAAGTCTCCCAAACGAAGTTGGGAGACTTATTGTTTTTGTTGCGTTTCTTATTAAGTCACCCAAACGAAGTTTGGTGATTTATTGTTTTTACTCTGTTTCTTATTATTTTTCACTATTATTATTCCTCAATTTCACGACCTTTGTCTGCACGTTTTCTCAGAGTTTGATGGTCCAATTTTAATGAAACTTGGCACTCTAGTAGATACCATCCCAAAGATGTGCAAAAGGTCTTAGAATTACCAAAGTGACTACCGTCATTGGTAACTTTGAACTTTGAGCTCAAATCTTCTCATTTGAATAACTCGAAACCGTAAAAGATAGCTGATTATTTGTAATGACAAAATGGTTGTTAGGTCATGGCGGACATTTGTTACATTTGGACCGAACCTCTATGATCAACCGTTCATGAGTTATGCCCCTTGAAAATTTTGTCGTATCTTTAAGTATGTTTTTTTTTGAAAACGGTAAGAGATAGGAACCTGGAACCTTTTCCATTCAACTTAGGTAATATGTGTTACATTTAAAAATGCCAAGGTCAAAGGTCATAAGTCACTTTGAACTTTGACCCTAGACCTTGTCATTGGTTAAACTTTTTTCATTCAACTTGGGTGATATGTGTTACATTTAAAAATGCCAGAGTCAAAGGTCATTGGTCATTTGAACTTTGATCCTCAACCTTGTTTTTGTAATAACTCTTAAACCATAGTAGATAGCTGAATAAATGTAATGGCAAAAATGTGTGTCTTGTTAAGATCTTCATTTGTTACATTGGCCCAAAATTATTAGATCATTTCTTACTATTTAAATGAATGAAAATTACTTCATTATGTATCATTTGTTTTATTTTTTAGCAGTTTGACATTGATAACCTTTACGTCAACTGTAATTAGAATTTTATTAGTGGTGTAAGTGATGACAGGTATATACATATATTAATAATTGGGGAAATATAAACCATTAGTTCTAATTAACTAGTTAAGATTATAAAAGATTTTTACCTAAAACAACCAGTGTGACGCATGTGGCAAAAATTTATCAACTTTATATTTGACATTTTAATTACTGGTAGTCACACAGCTAAATAATTGATACTGATAAAACTCTATGTAACCAAAAACACATCACATCATAATTGATTATATATCATCATGTAATATTTAAAATAGAAATGATTAAATATGATGAAACAGGATATGAAGTTTTAACCTTGAATCAAAGCACTACTAGCACTGTTCGACGAAAACATAATGAGTTGAAG
Organism: Modiolus philippinarum; assembly: GCA_002080025.1. NCBI lineage: Eukaryota > Metazoa > Mollusca > Bivalvia > Mytilida > Modiolidae > Modiolus > Modiolus philippinarum. Next base: position 35,919 of record MJUU01035700.1, on the reverse strand, counting down.
ACACAAAACGTACATGATGAATAAAAAAACCCAATTATTTCAGAACACATCAGTAATCATTGGTGAAAATTTACAACAAAACACTTTTATTATTATTATTCCTCAATGGATTTTACAAACTTTGTCCAAACTTTATTTCAGAGATGGATAGTCATATTGACTCAACTTTCTGACGCAATCCAGGTTAATTTTTATCAGTGAACCAAAGCACTAATCGCACTTATAGACGAAAACATAATGAGTTTAAGAAACTAATTCTTACATGAGGAATAAAAAAATATTTCAAAACAACTTATTACAATCATTGGTGGTCATATACAACACAAAATTTTTTCATAGAGAAATTGAGTATGGAATCTGGTTTGGACGACTTGTGTTTGGATGCAAACATATCATCACTCGTTATTATTCCTCTTTCTTTCTTCTCGTCCGGATGAACTTGTCCGAACGAGATCTTAGAGACCATTTTACCTACAGCTTTCAGACTTTGCAGGATGTTAGCTCCATATATCTAGTTGTGCAACATGCAAAAATGTTTTCAAAAGGGGGTTTATTAAGGGTACATTTGGGGGTTCAAAGAGGGGTTGGGTCCTCCATTTAACCCTATGGGAAAATGAAATTTTTAATTTTTTTCACCATTTTTTTTGCTGTATCTTAAAAACTATTTACTGTCACTCCATGAAACTTCATAGGAAGATGTGATTCATAAAAGAAAGGGTTCCATGGGATTGGAAATTCAAATATTAATTCCGTTGCCATGGAAACCATTCAAAAATGTTGAAATTTTGAGAAAACGTATTTATTATTGGTAATTGTATTTTTATTACAGCTATATGTATTATTTTTAAGTTATAAGGGGAACCCCTGCCCAAATTTTTTTTTAGAACCAGGTATAAAATTGGTTGTGATGGATAATGTTTTTTTTGGAACCAGGTATAAAATTGGTTGTAATGGATAATGGAACATTTGGTTGCCATGGAAACCAAACAAGAAAGCTATAATTTTGAGAAAAACGTGTTTTATGCTGTATGTTATGTTTCGATTTCAACTATATGTATAAAGCAAATTATAAGGGGAACCCCTGCTCAAATTTTTAAGGGGGTTTTATAATGCCCAGGAATCCGATATGGGAGTTCGTGTGGGAGACTTTTGTGTTTCGCTTGCGAACACAGTTATAACTTGTTATTATTGTTCCGCTTTCTTTCTTCCAATGATTTTTGTCCGGCTTGGTTCTCAGAGCTGCCTGGACAGAATTCATTCACACTTTGCATAAATTTAGACCAAGTTAAGAAATTGTGTCTGCACCGGCCAAAATTTTTAAATTGGCAGCCCTTTTCAAAATACATTGTTTGTAGCGGCCATTTTACGTGACGACCTGAAAACAATTTAAGATTAAATATCTCATGAATTGCAAATCAGAAATTGTTAATATTTTGTATAAATGTTTAGTAAGATGAGAGGAAGAAGTTGATGCAAAAAAAAAATTCAAAGTGGCTGCCATTTCCAAGTTGGCAGCCAAAATACGTCGAAATTTCAACTTTGTCGGAGTTCAACGAAAATTGATTTCTAGGTAAATTTTAATGCTGCGAACAAGATAGAATCATCGAATTGGCTGTCAGGGGCGACATCAGCTATTGCTTGCAATTGCAAATCTAATTGTCTTTGATTTTCCTTCTTTGTTCGTGACATGCGGAAGAGATGACTGCACAGCAGCAGGATCCAATAGAAATACTCCAGACTTACGAAAACCAGACATGATAGTAGCAACAGTGAGTGAACTATGATATGCTGTCGAGATCATTTGTGACAACAACTCTCCTGTGATAAAACAGTGTGGATTAGAATGTAGATACTTGTGAAATTCTGTATTAAATGAATTCTTGAAGGGGCTAAAAACGGATACGTCCAATGGTTGTAAACAATGGTTTGTGTGGGGTGGCAGAACAAAACAAATGTATTTTACTCCTTCGCTTTTTTATTATATCTGATGTTATGTGCGTTGAGTGTCCGTTAAACAAAAGAAAGCATGGTCTGATTGTGATGTGTCTTTAAAACAGGATTACTGAAGAAGTCTAAAAAAAGCAATGAATTAGACCAACCCGTCGATGAAGTCCGGTATTCAGTTCCTTTAATACCTCCAGTTGTGAGCTCTTTGTTAACCTTTCTCCCTTGTAAATGATGTATGGTGGAAGTGTTTTGCCTAAAGCGCTTGCTGCTGCTATGATAGTAGTATAAGCTGACATTCCAGCAGTGACAGCATATGGATTTGTACCAGCTCGAGCCAAAACCCTTGGTGGACTATGATACAACGACATACCAGACTCGTCCACGTTCCATTTCTGTGCAGGTCTGTTTAAAATATCATATTTATATAGGATTGGTTCAAGTTCAACAAAATAATAAGAAATTATCTCATTATTAACTGCAACTACACGGGCGCGTTCTCTTTTTTGGGGGCTTCATCATCTTCAGTTCAGGGAACCTTGACAAAAATCCATAATACCAATTCTTTGTTGGTGCATCTTTATTGTTTACTCCCAATGGCTGCACATATTATTAGCCAAATCCAGCACCTGCCACCTTGCAAAGATGTAATCAATATGTGCCATCTGGATTCAACAATAAGAAAGCTGTTCCTCTTGTGTCGTTGTAAACATGGTAGGGTATCCCACTGTAGTTTCCAAACATTCCTTTAATCGCCTTCTTAAAGTGGATTCTGGAGTGCCATGAGTACCACCAGCCTTTCTGGTAGCCATTCCCTTTGACAAGACATCTTGGTATGCCTCAGCCAAGCATCAAATTTATACCCTTCTTTGACATGACAATCTACGAGAGAAACGAATCAATGCTTAGCAAACTGTTTTCTTCTATTACATTTATTTTTTTTGAGAATTTACACACATTTTGTCCTTTTAATTTTTTTTTGTTTTGTTTTTTGTTTGTTTTTTTTGTTGTGTTTTTTGTTTTTCGTTTTGTTTGTCTCGTTTGCTTTGTTGTTTCTTTGTTTTTTTCTTATGTTTTATTTAATTTCCTTTCTACCCTTTTATTCATTTGTATTTATCTTTACTTGTCTTAACCCGGCTTTCCATAGAATTTGACAAAAAATTCTCGCCCATTTTGCACTGCGCATGTCTTTTGTGTAGTTGTACATTGATGTCAATTAACTACTCCGACTTCTGCTTTTCACAGACTTGTATTTCCGAGAGAACTAAGACGTTTTATTTGTTTGAGAGTTACAATACATACATCATTTACAATCATGGAATAATAAAACGAGCAAAAAAAAACGGCAAGAAAATGTCTATTTCACGTTTATGATTATTGATGATTTCAAGTAAACAAACCAACATGTGCACGATATACAAAGTGAAAGTAGGATAAATTCACCTAAGTAACGAATGTTTGTCAATGTATTTGGATAAGATTGCAAAAATAGATTGTATTATGTATAAATTTAACATACTTACTGTGGGGTCTTGTCTCTGTCGTTTCTTTGCTCTCGAACAGTCTTTCGCATCAGACGATTGTTTACATTAGAAACGGAAATCGATTTCTGCGTGTGCGCCGACTTACAAGATGTGCCGACTTAGGATACTCAACTGCATATTTATTTTCTATCACGTCGATATCATGTTTAATGATCTTTCTCTTATTCATTTCTTTATATGTTTACTCAGCATTACATTTATATACTTCTGGTCTTCACAATCTGCAAAATTAGCTTTGTTTCAGCCAATAATTATTATTTGGGTTTATTATTTAATAATTAATAGTTTAATTTTCATTTTCATTTTTTTAGTTTTGTGCACCAAGATTTTGACTTTCCTATTTAGGTGGTATTGGCAATTTGTTCTTTATCAGCTTGTATACATATTTCGCTTCACGGATTTTCAGATGTTTTGATTTGATCTGCGACATAAGTTGTCGAAACTAAATTCACAGTGACTGAGGTTTTTTTTTTTTCAGACATTGCATTATTTTCTTGTTTCATGTGCTGTGCAGTTTTCCGTAACATTGTGATTTATTGTACATAGACCGACAAAACTATTTGTGGTATGAAAAATTAGTGTGAGATTTCAAATTCACACACCATCACTATTCGCTTGAGAAAAATCCTTGGTGGGCTGAAACGTTATGTTTATTTTTTTAAGTTAGTGTTACATGTATTTGAAAATATTTGAGTGTTGAACTACAACTATATATTGATTGGACTAAAATATAATTTTGCATACATGTACTCATAGTCTCTGAGAGGGAACTGCCGAAAATGTGCTGATACGTAATAGCAGATGTAACGAATGTTCGACATATTCTCGGATGTTTATAAATAATTCATTATTTTAAATATAACGTCTCATGATATTTTTTATTTGACAGGTAAAATATGTAGAATTGGCAGTTAATTCAGATGACTAGCTAATTTAAATAAATTTTATTCATATCATGAATAGGATTGTATAGCAGGCCGGAACCCATATATATTTCCTCTCCTTACAAAGGCAACATAACAATAATATACAGATTGATATACAGTCAAAGGGGCATAATTCAAAATAATTTACACATTGGAAATATTAATACATATATTGTGATAATAATTTTTGCCCCTTCATAAAATTTTATTTACTAGAATAAATAAATTATGAACTTATTTGTATAATTGATCTTTTAACTACATGTATTTGTCTGGATATTTAAAACTGTTGCCAAAAAATGTCAAATTAAATAGTGTACCCATTCAGAAGGTTTTTCAAAATTTGTTAAAGTTGTATAGTAATGAATATTAATAAATAGAAAGAATGGGTTATATTTCATTAATAAATATTTATCATTTTAATTTTTGTAAAAAAAAGAACAAGGAAGAAAAATTAGCAAATGAAAAAAAAAAACTTCAAATTAATAAATAGAAGTGAAAAGTATTTGAGTATCCAAATATAATACTAAATAAATGAAATAAAAATAAGAAAATAAAATACGAATGGGTACTAAGTCAGTCCACTGCTACAGTATTGATTCAAAATTAGAAAACATGGTATTCAACATATTACTATTTTTAATAAATGAAAGGAAAGCAAAAACTAATGTTTCATTCTGCTTATAATTCAATAATTCATTCCAATATAAAATGTTTTGGATGCAAAAATCAATGTTGAGTTCGTTGCAAGCAAATTGCAATGGTATTCTTACAGTTGCATGAATAGGGCAGGAAATAAAAAAGTGATAATTATCTTCAACCGTGTCCCTGCAGTGTGGGCAGAATGGATTGTAAGACAAGAAATGAGAGTGAAGATGTGAATTTAGATTACTAGCCTCATTTCTTAGCTGGCAATATATTATGTTTTCTTTTCTGTTTCCAATATTAAAATATTCGGGTGAATTTCTAAGATCAGAGTTTAAACTTCTCTTAAATGAAGGAATGACTGACAGGACTTCAGGTAAAGGTATAGTACTAGGGAGAAAACTATTATAGAATACTGATGTATTACAAAAAAAATGACTATCTAAAAATAATATAAAATTGTTTAGAATTAAACCAAAATTAAATATTATTCGGATATAAATCGTATTGCATTCTGCGACAATCCCTTTGGTAGAAGGTTTTATTAGGTTGAAATATCAAACTTGAGTCTAAATTGGCGTATACGTGTACTATAAAAACCCTTTTGAAGAACTCATATTACATGCTATGAATATATCCATTTTGCTGCATGCATGTGTTATGTAAAATTTTACAAATGAGCATTTATTAACATTTTCATAATATTGCTTACAGTCAAAATATTTTGTTGAACGCTTTGGTTAAAATTATACAAGACTTTGGTATTTGTTGGTTTTTAAGTGATATTTCATGCTTTAAATACCCCTTTTGATGCATGTTTAGGGGAAATTCTACAAAAAATACCCCCTTTGATGCTTGTTTAAGTTAAATTACCATATAAAACAATATAAAAGTCTTATTATATTCCTCTTTTACGTTTACGTTTACATAAAATAATACCGAAATTGAGTACAAGTTGGCATTTTTATACCCCGTCACACATAGTTTCGAGGTATCATGTGATACCCTCAGTTGTGTGTCGGTAAGTCCGTCTGTCCTTCTGTACCCTTTGAAAGTTTCCGACTGATAACTTGTGAATTTCAGGGTTTCCGACTGATAACTTGTGAACGAATTAATACACACAGACTTCAAACTTGGTATGTTACATAAAAAAAGATAAATAAATAAAATAAATAAAACTTGAACTTTCAAACTTGAAAAGTTGTTTACCATACAACTCAGGCCAACATTTTGGGTTAGAAGGACCAATGGGTTCTTGAGTTATGTCCCTTGAAACTTTGAAAATTTCTGATTTACAGAGTTTCTGACTGATAAATTGTGAATGATATAACAAACTGTCTTCAAACTTGGTATGTAAATTGTTACAAAAAAAGGACTCAAGCCAAGTTCGACTTTTGGCTTAGAGGTCTAAGGGACTCTTGGGTTATGCCCTTGAAACTTTGATTTTTCTTTTTTAGATTTTAGGGTTTTCGAATGATAACTTGTGAATTAAATAACAAATTGTCATTAAACTTGGAATGTAAAATTTTCACAAAACTTAGGTCGAGTTTTGACTCTTGGCTCAGAGGTCCAAGGGGTTCTGTCCTTGAAACTTTGAAATTTTGTGAAACGTAGCGGGTTATCATATAATGCACTGCTACTATTATATAATATTGCATACTATTAACAACCCTTTTTACTAAACAGGATAGAATTATACAACTGAGTATTATTGGGTATTTACCTCATATTGCATACTACAAATATCTTACAAATTCCTTTTAATGCTTGTTTGAGGTAAATTTGTACCAATTGCCATTTACATCATATTACTTACTTTAAATATCCCTCTTAATACATTTTAGGTTAATTTTAAATAAAAATTTGAGTTCTGATATTGCATGCCTATATATCCCATGTGTTGCATGTTGAGATATACATTATTGAGCATTTTTGGCAAAAACATCAATTGTATACTACAAATAACCATTTGATGCATTTTATTAAAAAGTAAAAAAAAAATTAAAGTAAAATCATATAAAATTGAGATTATTCTCATTTACATCAAACCACATGTACTACAAATATATTCTGCATATTTTAGGTAAAATTATACCACAGTTGAGTAAAAGTTGTCATTCACATCTTACAATGAAAAAAAATGCATGTGTGTTCCACGGAACACATGTGTCGCCTGCACAATATATATAAAGAATTCCTGTTTTGTTACATAATGATAAAGTCCAATAATAATCAGAAAAAATCTAAATTAAAGAAAATCAAATTGCATAGGTACATCTTCAATATATATATTAAAGCATTCTGCAAATTTGGTTGGAAAGGACCAAGCGGTCTAAGAGGAGTTGCAGATAATGGAGTTATACCCTATGACTTCAATAAGCTAAAATGACAAAGTCCAAAGATTGCTAAAAATCTGAAAAAAAAAATAAATGAAAAACAAAATGGATTGTGCACATTCGCAATATATATCGAAGCATTCTTGCAAGTTTCGTTGGAAAGGGTCAAGTATTCTAGGAGGAGTTTCGGATAATGGAGGTATGTACCATATGACTCCAATAAGCTAAAATGACAAAGTCCAAACATAGCTAGAAAATCTAACAAAAATCCCAATTTATCAAAATCTAAATGGATGGTGCACATCTGCAATATATATTGAAGCATTCCTGCAAGTTTGGTTGGAAAGGACCAAGTGGTGTAGGAGGAGTTGCGGATAATGGAGGTATACCCTATGACTCAAATAAGCTAAAATGCCAACGTCCAGAGATTGCTAAAAATCTATAAAAAAATAAATGAAAACAAAACACATGGTGCACATTAGCAATATATATTGAAGCATTCTTGCAAGTTTAGTTGGAAAGGGTCAATCAGTCTAGGAGGAGTTGCGGATAATGGAGGTTTATATCCTATGACTCCAATAAGCGAAAATGAGTCCAAACATTACTAGAAAATGTTAAAAATCAAAATTAATCAAAAAATAAATAAATGGTGCACATCTGCAATATATATTGAAATATTCCTGCAAGTTTGGTTGGAAAGTACCAAGCAGTCTAGGAGGAGTTACGGATAATGGAGGTATACCATTTGACTTCAATAAGCTAGAATGACAAAGTCCAAATATTAGCTTCAAAATTTGGAAAAACATTTATAAAGAAATACTTAATGCATGGTGCACATCTACAATACTCACTGAAGTATTAATGCAAGTTTCATTTGAAAGTACCCAGTGGTTTAGGAGGAGATGCGGATAATGTTAAAAATTTTGGGCCATACAGACAGACGGACGGACGAACGGACAGACGGACGCAAGACGACGGATAGTGATCCATATGTGTCGATCCTGCATTAGGTGCAGGCGACACAATATTACCAAAATCGGGTATTGGTTTGCATTTACATCAAATCATTTACAAATCATCAAAAAGGTACAACTTGGATGTGTGCTTTAGCTAAATTTGAAGAACATTTGTAAATTTGTTGGCCTTTCCTTTATATCGCACGCTATAAATATCTCTTCTGGTACATTTTAGGTAACATCACAAATTTCAGTGTTATATCGCATGCTAATATCCCCTTTAGTAGATGCCTAAGGGATATAAAGAATAGTCCGAAGACAATGAGAACATCTGAAACACAAACAAATAACGACACCACATTTATAGGACACCGAAATGAAAAAATGAGGACAGACATGCAGATGAACAACCATGGATGATATCAGTTACACCGGTAGCGTAAGCGTAAGCATCTTTTGTTTCTTTTAAGACATCCACCGTATCCATAATTTCAATTCTGGTTATGAAGTCAAATCCAGTAGAGAAAAGAACAAACTTAAGTTGTTGAAAGAAACAACGGCAGTAGAATGCCGAAGCAAAGGAGTGGAATTTATAACAATCAGAGTCCAAAGACATGGCCAAAACGAGGACACAGAAAACAATGACGTTGGACACAGAAAACAATGACGTTAGACAGATACAAAGTACAGAAATAGAAAAGATCCGTTGTCATCTGGGAAAAGATATTCCATAGTGATCCACAAGATCGACCGTAAAACGTCTGCAGTGGCTACTTAAAGTTATTGGTATCATACTCTTGTTTAAGAAGCCTGTTTATAAGCGACAGAGCCCTTGGAGGAAAGTCACTCTTTCGACCACAGGCCATTGAGTGGCGATTGCAAACTTGGCATACTCTAGCTGTTAAGGTGTTGCTACAAAAAGGACATTTGACTATTGGAGAAGTATAGAGATCGCGTTTGTCATAAAACTTAATTTGTATTCTACCTTTGTCGTCAATTTATATATGAATGCCAAGGATTGTAGTATACTTTATTTCGAGCTTTTATAAGAAAATTGAGTATGAGTCAGCATTAACAATATATCACATACTGAAATATCAATACAAAAATAGGTATTGGGTGGCTTTTGCATATCACATACTATAGATATCCCTTTTAATACATTTTATTTTGGTAAATGAGGATAATAATTAAATTACCGAGCAGAATTTTCAGGGTCAAAAATTGACAGAGCACAAACGCAAAGTAGATGCAAAACCACCAGGAAAAATGACATGAGTTTTGACTTATTACAGGCATTTCAAATTACAAAAATACAAAAGTTAATGTTAATCTGTTTTCTGCAGATGCGTTTTTTGACAACTTATGTCCGTCATTGCAGACCAAATCAAAACATTTAGAAGTCCATAAACCGAAAAGGAGTTAAACTGGTTTAAACCCCTTTTTATAATGATAACAAAATTGATATTGTTAGCATCTTCATCATATCACATATATAATATCCCTTTTGTTTCTCTTATTTAATATACCATAACAGTATCATTTACTGAGGGAAATATCCCTTTTGAGTCCTACTTTCGATGAAAATATTAAAAAAAAACAGTACTAGTATTTGGTTTTGCTTCATTTACACCGTACCAAGTTTTCATTAAAAAGTCGTTGATACAAAAGAACATTATCAATTTTGTGAAGTATGTCGTATAAAAAAGATCCCACATACTATGTTTGTGTTTTGGTTCTATAAAAGATTTTCCTTTATACCATATGTGAAAACTGATTATAATCAAATTGACAAATGAAACAAATTGCTGAAGGAACAGGAAGGAATTAAATACTGACGACATTTTTAACATATTATAACTAATAATAAAAACGTTTCCACCATAGGTAACTTCCTCATTCAACAAACAATTTTAAATTTCTGTAAATCAAAAACGTTTATTTAAACTATTTTTTGTGACAAATGCATGTTGTAGAAAACAGCTCTAGACAGTGAAGATATTGGATGGGTTGAAAATAAAAATCAAGGGAAAAGGTTTACGGATGCTCAGAATAGGTCCTTTAATCTGTGATGTTCTCGAAATTCTCGAATATCTTTCATTTTTTTTCAAGTTTGAATGAATTTTTTTTAAACTATTAACTTCTTGAAACAAAATAAAAATTTTGGGCATTTCTATTTTACATGTACTATGTAATAATGACATCAGAAACACAATTTTGAGCAATAAAACTTTATCCGAAACCTATACCATCCAATGATTCTTCTGGTTTTTGCGTTTTTATAATGCGCCCGTCTAATGACGAACGTATTATGGAATACCGATGTCCGATCGTCCGTTCGTCCGTCTGTTTCATATGTCGTGCTCTAACTTGACAACCATTTGGCTAATTCACATCAAACTTTGTAGAGGTATTGGGTATGATGGCCTCACGATCTGTATACTTTTTCGTGTAATTTCCATTTTTCTTGCAAGAGTTATGTGACTGTATTAGTCAATTTTAAGGCAATTTTTTACATGTCGCGCTCTAACTTGACGACCCTTTGGCCAATTCATATCAAACTTTGTAGAGGTATTGGGTACGATGGTCTCACGATCTGTAAACTTTTTCGTGAAATTTCGATATTTCTTGCAGGAGTTATGGGACTTTGTTCATCAATTTTAAGGCAATTTTTTACATGTCACGCTCTAACTGATAAGTACTTTGATCAGCTCACTTCAAACTTTGCAGATGAATTCCTTAAAGGCATATCAAGCTTAATTAGGCAGTTATAGGTGCTTCTGAATAGAGAACACCTTACCTAAATCACTTAAAGTTTTGAAGGGTGACGACGGGCATATCATGCGACTTGGCGCAGCTGTTTATTAAAACATTTCAATTCTGTTTATCGGATTTTTTTTATTTTAGGGTTAGTATAATCTAGATGATTTTCATGTCAAAATCAGCGAAAAAGTTTTCCTGACAAAGCTTTTAAAATTAATGACCATTTTAATAATCTTTACAAGGTTTAAATAAAAATATAAATATTGCAGAGTATAATCTCCAATAAAATTGAAATTTAATGCCGACTTCCATTCTTATATTATCATTTTATAATGTATAACTTACTAAGGTCACCAAAAAGATGAAACAAGAAATTACTGGGATTAGCATTCCGATCTGAATTCGATGATTAATTCTGTCGTTTCTTGAGAGTAATCACATTCCAAGTATGTCTATATGCAGTCATCTCAAAAATGAAAAGTTATACAATTTGCTGTCTTAAGACATTATTGTTATTATGTGAAAAAATGTTAAAAATTTTACCAGACATACTCCTACTCGAATTGAATACAAATTCATTAAAATCTCCAAAGATTCAATCCGATAAATAATCTTTTTTAAAATTATCTGTAAAAATTTCCTTATGCATAGAAATAATGTAAATGATTTAAATATTTAATCAAACTCAAACAAATGTTGATCTTTTTGCGTAATGGGTCGATTCAGAAATTCAACTTCCGTCCTCGAAGATGAGGTTGTGCAGTGTATATGTTTGGTCCAATCAGAAACGTGAAAACAATGCTAATCCCACGTTGCATTTCTAATTCAGTCCATTGTTTCTTTAAACTGATTTAGTATTAAAGTTGACGGCACTATATAATCAGATTTTTGAAAATCATAGTTGAAAAAGTCAACACTTACACTTACACTTATTATTGAAAAAAACATTAATGGTTTACACATAAAACTTTGTCATCACTGTCTATGGAATTCATTGTGCTGCAACTATATATTTGCTTAAGTCGAAGAGTTAATCTAAATAATCAAATCGAACAGCGAATATTTTTTGAAAAAGAGGAGCACAATATCATATTGGGTAATGATAAACCATTTCGTTAGGCATTATCAAATTATCATGAATAAGTAAATTTTATGAAGCAAATCTGATGAAGTTTGATAATTTGTATTTTTTTTTATTAATATGTTGAACAGCTGAAAAATTGTACAGTGTGAATAACGGGATGAAAATCATTTTTCAAAACGCAGTCAATACACTGTTAAAAGTAATAAACTGTTACGAAATTAACTGATCATTGTGCAACTTCGGTATATTAGCATTTTGGAATCTTACGAACTTAGACATAAATCCCTTTTAACAATTTTGCTGCTTTGTTTTATTTGTATGGGAAAATGAAATATTTATGTCAAAATGTAACTACTGACACACCTGGTATCTCACTGTGCATTCGTTAACCCAAAAAGGACGAAGGTATGTGGTAATAACAAATTCAAAAAACATAGTGCAGAAGCTTAAGCACAAAAAAAAATTAACAAAACAAAAACACACACACAAAAAAAAACAAGCACTTACAATGTGAACTGAGAAATTGAACGTACCTCCTTGTGCATAAAATAAATTCCCTGTCAGTGATGGAATATTGTGTATAGTTGCTTAGAAGTGGACCTAAACCCAAAAATTTAACAAAGTCATTCAAGCATAAAATGTTAGTCATGAATACCCAATGCTTCGTGAAACGGGTAGTTCTCCTATAGATGAATGTTACAGTGAAATATCCTTAGTCATTGAGAAACAGCCTTAAATGCAAAAGTTAACCAAAGTCACTGAAGCGTAAAATATGGGTCAAAGCCTCTTAATTGTCAGTGATTTGTGTAGTACTCATCAAGACAATTAATTTGATGAAACGTCATTGTCTTATAATGTGTAGTAGTTGAGAAATGGACCTTAGCGCAAAACTTAACCAAAGTCACTGAAGCGTAAAAAGTAGGTCAAAGCCACCTAATTGTCAATGATTTGGGTAGTACTCGTCTATGGAGGGATATTTCCGCCACCAGAGAAATTCCATGCTGTAAATTTTCATCTTCTCTTTTTATTGTTTTCACTTTCCTTATCCATAGTTCTGCATTTTCTATATTTTATATTACAGATTCTAAATCATCAATGTATCATATTTGATTTTCTTTCTTTAAATGTAGTACCCTTTTCATCCATACTTCTGAAGTTTTTATATTTCATATTATTGGTTCTATGAACTCATTTTTTTTATATTGTATGTCCTTTCTTTAAATGTTCCCATTTCTATGCTTTTTTCGTTAAGTTTTAAAATCTTCTTTCACGGCACTATATCTCCGTGTTCTAATTTCTAAAAATTTCATGTTTTATAATTTGAAAGAAAAATGTTCAAAGTAAGTATTCATTGTGCACCATTTTTTCGTTTATATTTAACTGTTGTCTTTGTTTTTTCGTGCAATTTTTGTTTTAATTAATGTGCTTAAAATAAACGTGGCGGAAAAAACGCGTATGATTGAATTATGACAACAGATGGCGCGAGTGTTCCTGGACAGCTTTTCATCCACCAGCAGATTTCGTCCACGAACGGGACGTTATAGGGACATCATATATGTATTTCAAAGACAATTTTTAATATGATGCAACAAAACGATGAAAAAAAAAGCCTTTCCATTTAAGTGTGAGTGAAGCGGGGGAAACTTATAGGGGATCGTTCATGATAACTGACTTTCTGCTTAGCTCCAAATACGGGCGTGACGCGGGAAACACTGATAAAAATCATCTTGGATAGGGAAACAGGGTTGTGTTAAACCCCCCTCGTGAAACGGGAAAGTTGAGAAAAAAAAATGTGGAATTTCGGGAAAGGGCCCCCATTGTGACCTTCCGTAAATACAGTTTCCAAAATTTTTAAGCCTGATGGAAAAAACTCCCATTTAGTAATATTGGGGAAAGGCGAGACCCACATGATTTTCGGGACTTCCGAATTTCCCATTTTTAACTTCTGAAAATCGGATAACCCAGCTCTCTGAGAGCCCAAAGCTGAAGCCCGGAGCCCAGTGGTTGGGACCCGGTGCCATAGCATTGGAGCCCGGAGACATAGAGTTTGAGTCCGGTGCCCTTTTGTTGGAGCCCGGAACCCTAGTGTTGGAGCCCAGAGCCCTAGTGTTTGAGGTCGGAGCCCTAGTGTTTGAGCCCAGAGCCCTTGTGTTGGAGCCTGGTGCCTACAAAGAATGAAATATTAATATTGCGAAGGACCAATTGAAAAAATATTAATGAATAAATAAATAAATAAGAAAATAAAATCAATGGAAAAGGGGAATCAGTAAGAAAGAGAAAATACACTATACAGAGTGAAAAACCATTTTTGACTTTGAAAATTACTGATATAACAACTATTAATATTTTTGAGAAGTTTAGTACTCCTTAGAAGGAGTCTTGTCTGCATATGTAAGAGATAAGCTCTTGACTTCACTTCTTCTTTGGTTTCTTGACTTTCCCTTGTGTGGTAGTTTTTGTCTTTTTGGGAGATTTAGCCTTCAGCTTTTCGACTGACTTTGCTGTAGATTTCTTAGCTGCTGGCGTGAAAGACAATTGCCACAGAAACGACATCTCGAAAGTTTATGACAAATATATGCCAGCTTGACCACGCAGTGGTGTGTTTCTAGTCATTGGAGTGTCCAAATATAGATTTATAAATCTATGGTCCAATCAAAATTTCATATTATGGAACCAATCGGTGGCACTAGACAACCCCCTCTCCCATGTTTAGTCTAGCAGTGATAGGTATTTTCATTCCCAATTCATGATCTGAAAATGGGAGTTATCTCATGTATCTGATTTCCTGAAGTTGGAAAATTGAAAATCCCGGCGTCTCGAAAATCATGCTGTTCTCGCCAACACCTCTTTCATTAAAAAAACTATTACCATTCCGGTAGCCTGAAATTTTCGTTCAGTTATGTCAATGCACCGAAATTTATTTTCACTAGGTGTATTAATGGGACGGTTAATATTTTACACTCTTTTGAAGCAACCTTTTCCCGGTTCACGGCATAAATTTCACGCGGTTCCTACATCATTTCACGATTGCCAATGTATTTTTATTTTCGATAATCCCTTTCCCGCTCACTAAAAAAGCCGACCCGCTTTCTGTTTACTTCAAAGCCGACACCGCATCCCTTAACCGCATCGAGACACACTTATAATTTTCCAGTGTGAATATGGCGAGTTTTGAGAGTTATTTGCTCTTGACAGGAAAGAAATAGCGTAGTTTTTAAGCCATTTACAGAACAGAGATTTCTGTGCAAAAGGTAATTCCCTTCAAGGAAATAATTTTAGTTCTGAATAGGCACATATTTTGTTGACATTTTGACAAAAATCAGAGCTCTGATAACTAATTACATTGATTGGGGAATAACTCGGGTTCTGGGTCCGACTTTACATTTTTGAACGTTGGGCCCGGTTTCCAGCACTAGGGCTCCGGGCTCCAACAATAGGGCTCGGGCTCCAGCACCTAGGGCTTAGGACTCCAATACTAGGGTTCCGGGCTCCAACACTGTGGCTCCAGGCTCCAACACTAGAGCTCCGGGCTCCACTCACTGGGCTCCGGGCTTCAGATCCAGACCGTCGGAGTACTGTTCATGCCAATAAATTGGTACTATTTTTTTTTATCAAAGACGCGAATTATGGCACATGTTTCACCTCATTACAAATAAAAATAACAGGACAACAAATATATCAAACTTTGCTTAAATTTATCCAAGACCTACTAATTGACCACTGAAGGCTGTAATGATCTGTACTATGACCCTTGCCATTGTAAACTTCGAACTAGCGTGACGCTATGCGTGAAATCATAGAATGCCCATTTTCCGTAGAGGTTTATTGGCAGAATGTTTTCGAAAATTTAATACAAACTTCAAAATTAAAATTTAAAAGAATACGATGTGTAAATGAACTGTCCATATTGCTTGCTCATTTCTGGTTCACGTACATATGATCAAGTATGATCAACTTTGTGGGTTTTTTATCTATCCAAGAAATCATTTTTTGGAAATCCCGTTTTATTTTGGACTGAAAATCGTGATTTTCCTTGGATAAAAGCATGCCTGTAATCCGGTTTCCAAATAGGTATGTATGGCCTTAAAATATGTGTTACCCGATTTTCCAAAGTTACAAATGAGAAATCCCGAAGTCCCTAAAATCATGTGGGTCTCGCCTTTCCCTTATATTACTAAATGGGAGTTTTTCCCATCAGGCTTAAAATATTTTGAAGCTGTTTATAGGAGGTCACAATTGGGGGGGGGGGGCTTTCTCGAAATTCCACATTTTTTTCTCAACTTTACCGTTTCACGAGGGGGATTTAACTGTTTCCCTATCCAAGATGATTTTTTAGTGTTTCCCGAGTCACGCCCGTATTTGGGGGTAAGCACGGTAATTTCAGTAAAGTCTATTATCGCTTCCAATCATGAACAATCACCTATAAGTTTCCCCCGCTTCAGTCTACTTAAATGGAAAGTTTTTTTTTATTTCATCGTCTTAATAATGTTATTTTGTTGCATCATATTATAAAATGTCTTTGAAATACATAATATGATGTCCCTATAACGTCCCGTTCGTGGACGAATCTGCTGGTGGATGAAAAGCTGTCACAGAAACACTAGCGCCATCTGTTGTCATAATTCAATCATACGCGTTTTTTCCGCCACGTTTATTTTAAGGATATAAAAACAAAAATTGCACGAAAATACAAAGACAAAAGTTAAATATACACGAAAGAATGTTGCACAATGAATACTTACTTCGAACATTTTTCTTTCAAATTATAAAACATGAAATTTTTCGAAATTAACACGGTAGATATAATGCCGTGAAAGAAGAATTTAGAACTTAATGAACAAAGCATAGAAATTGGACATTTAAAGAAAAAAAAAAAAAACATAAAATATAATAAATTGAGTTTTTAGAAACAATGATATGAAATATAAAAACTGAAGAAGTACGGATGAAATAGGAACATTGAAAGAAAGAATATAAAATATGATAAATTGATATCATAGAATCTATAATATAAAGTATAGAAAATGTAGAACTATGGATAAGGAAAGTGAAAACAATAAAAAGAGAAGATAGAAATTTACAGCATAGAATTTCTCTGGTGGCGGAAATCCCCCTCCATACTCGTCAAGGCAATTAATTTGATGAAACATCATTGTCTTATAATGTGTAGTTGTTGAGAAATGGACTTACATGTAAAACTTAGTTAGAGTCACTCAACCATGAAATGTAGGTCAAAGAGTCAAACTGCCTAGTGAACTCTGTAGTACTATCAAGGATCTACCAACTGGCCTACTACCTTACAGTTTCCGAGAAATGTACCTTAACGCAAAACTTAACCGTACGTACGGACGGAAGGACGGAAGGACGGACAAGGGTAACACTATATGCCCCTTCAACATTCGTAGGCGGGGCATAATGAATTAGTTTCAGGAATGTAGTACAATATGAATATTCAAAACAATATATCACATGAAACGGGCAATTAGATGTTGTGGTTTGCAATATTAAGAATGCATCTCTTCTCTCCTTTACATTGTATGTGCAGGGCAGAGCTTTACATAACAGATCCACAACTGAAAAAAAAATATTATTATCTGTCGCAGAACATTGCTGAACATTTTACTAATAAAGGGACAAAACTCCATGTCCAAATATTTGTGATTTGATGCTTTCCCTTGGCCATGAACTCTCTGCTCTCGTTCTTCACGGGACTGAATAATTATTAGCATTTTCCAAAAATGCCGATGTTGCCGGATACTTGTCCTAAATTCATGACAAATATGTTGATGTTCCGTCAGATAAGGCCCCTAATAACATCATTTTCATATGTAAAAATCATTACATCGAAGGTTTAAAGAAAGAACTAGGCATTGGTAACTCCCAGGGCTATCCAACCTACAGAGCTACTACTCTGTATAAGGAGGAGATATTACGGAACAATAAATCTGTTTTGCTTTCCTTTGGGATTTCAACAAAAGATGAAGACACCGATCTACCTTCGTTGTACTTGGTATCAAAATTACACAAATGGCCATACAAACAACGGTACATCGCATTAATCTACAAAATGTTCCACAAAACCTCGTTTTAAGCTTTTAACCTCCATCTTAACAGCCGTAAAAAGGGCTTCAAAAAAATGTGATACTAGCTTTTCAAGAAGTGGTGTAAATGAAATGGGACATTAAGAAACTCTAAAGATCTGCTTGACATCCTAAAATCAAGATCAGTATTGCATTGTAACAGCATTGAAACTTTTGACTTCTACACACTTTATACAACCACTCCTACTGAACAACTAAAATTTCGGCACAAAGATATAATTCATAGATGTTTCTCCCGTAAGAACGGCAAACGAAGATATAAGTACATTGTCATTGGCAGAGAACAAGCATGCTTTGTGAAATACGACTCAGAATCACAGGAAAAGTACACAGAGGAAGAAGTGATTAAAATGGTAGAATTTCTGATCGACAATATATTTGTCCAGTTTGGAAGACTTGTTTTTCAACACACAATCGGAATTCAAATAGGCACAAACTGTGCACCTCTTTTAGCTGATCTGTTTCTCCACTCTTATGAGGCTGAATTAATTGAAGGGCTTCTTCAAAATAAAGACAAAAAACTGGCCGAGCCCTTTAATTTCAGCTTCCGTTATGTAGATGATATTTTATCACTAAACAACTTTCGCTTTGGTGATTTTCTTCATCTTATTCTTGTTATTAATCCAAAAGAGTTTGAAATTAAGGATACTACATATATCCACATCGGCCTCGTTCCTTGACCTTCATCTTGAAATTGACAATAGAGGTACATTACAAACTAGGCTGTATGACAAACGCAATGACTTCACTTTTCAAATAATCAACTTCCCTGTTCTTTGTAGCAACATTCTAAAAGCACCAGCATATAGAGTTTACATCTCACAACTCATTCGCTACTCAAGGGCTTGTGGTCGTTACAGTGACTATCTTGACAGAGCTCGGTTGTTTACAAATAGAGTACTTAAGCAAGAGTACGTTACCAAAAACTTTGTGGATCGCTATGGGATATGTGTTTCCCAGATAACAACAGATCTTTCCCTCTTCAACTAAAGTTTGTATTTCCTCTATCGGATTTGACTGTACTACAGGAGTTGACATGTTCAACACGGCGGGTGTCTTATGAGAAGCAGGAGATACTTACTCTACCGGTACACCTGACCTCACCCATGGTTTTATTGGGTCCGTGTTGTTCCTCTGTACGTGTGTCTTCATGTTTCTTTTTTGTCCCGTACTCAAGTAGTGTCCTTGTTTCTTAGTGTTTCCGATGTAGTCATTGTCCATGGATTGTTTTTTTTATTCTTTTTTTATTGACGTTTCGGTTCTCACTTACTTTATAAACGATCTTGAGATTTACAATCAATGCTCCATTTTGTCGTACATCATACAAGAAATGCTTCATCTACAATAAAACCGATAGATAAGATACTTGCTTTTATGCTTTTAAAAAAGTCATACCAATGAAAAAAAACGACGTATTGAAAAGCAATATGAAAACTTTTTTTTTATTCCCATGCTTCAACAAATAATTGACAAAATTTAGCCATACAACTCAACACGAGATCCTACGCCATTGCACATCCTTTTCTTAAACAAAACTATCGATGATATTGTAATTAAAAGTTACATTAATAAAAATAATTTCTGTTCCGACTCGGTAAGATTTTGACGATAGAGGATATTACAAGTATATCACAAATTGGTACTTAAAACAAAATGCTCATGTTAATGCATATCGAAATTTACTGGGTTTTTTTATACAACTTCGGTATTATTTTGTACGTTGTGAAACCTACTTTAATTTCGAAAAACCACTCGATCAGGTCCTTGTTCCTTGTTTGGGAAAAATAAAATACAAAATTACCCTTTTTTGATTAAAATCTTAAATATTTCCGTCTAGCTTGAGATTTTTAATCGTAATCTTTTGTTTAAAAGATCAAAAGCACAAAGATCATTATCAGTATTGTTTCGCGATAAAAGAAATTGTCTAGATTCATTCTTAAAGCTGTTCTAAAATATGTTACTAGGTCGTCTTTATCAGTCAGTTATCAACAACTACTTATGTATTGATCAAATAATTAGGTACAACAACCGTGGCATGGTTAAAACGCTTTGAGTTCATACCCGTTTTATAACAGCCATTATTTGAAATGAGCAAATTCAACCAAACATTACAGGAATGAAGATACTTGCTCATTTCATTTCCATCCAACAAAAAATATGACCTGCACTGAAAAACATAGTTTAACATTGGAGTCCAGTATGAGAAAGCCATCCTTTTCATCATCTTCTCTGAAACAATTCAAGCAAAGTTAACTAAATGTATAGAGGGTCCTTTGCAAACATTAATCATTTCAATAGTATCAGACAAAAAACCATTGGTGCTAATGGAAACATAGCTAAAACTTAGACCCCATTGGTAAAAAACATCATTTTTGGTCATGTATTTGTTCCTGAATTAAATTGTTAAAATGCCATTTAAGTGAGACTGCAATTTTCTGCTTGATGGCTTTAATTTTCTGCTTGATATATACATCAATAGGTTCTCTCAAAAGGGTGCATCACTCTCCTGGTTGAGTGTCTGTAGATTATCCAACAAGCCAAATGTTCTACGTATGATTAATATTACTAGAATGTTGCCTGCTGACTGACCTTGGATGATGTTTGCTTTGAGCATGACCAACACAATTTGTTAAAAGAAGTTCGGTATAAAGAGGTATCTAGGTTGCAGAGGAGAACTGTTGTTAAAGAAACTCTCTCTGCGACAATTATTATTGAGGTACTCGCATAAAAATATGCATCATTTGTCATAAAGATTTGTTTAAAATGGTTAAAAAGTTCTAACTAAGCAATTTTATTAGTCGCATTTTCTCTTTTGCCATGGTCGTTCCTTGTAAGTTACGGGCATAAGAATTACAAATTACGAAAGGACTTAATTTCAAAAATTGGTCAAAATAGTTTTTTTAACCTTAATGCACTTACTTAAAGTCCTAGATGAAACTGTATCCCCAGTGGTGGCCATCTTTGATTTTTTAAAAATACCATGTACTTAAAAATCACATCTTTAATATAAAGGACACCAAAAGTTGAATAAATAATAACTTAGTTGGTCATAAGGTTTCAAACAAGAGAGGTCTTCGGAAGCATTACCAATAGGTCATATGTTCCATATGTTACCTAAATAGAGGCCATCTTGAATGAGGTACAACAAAAAAATCTCAAATTTTGAAGAAGCCAATCCATTGATTATGATGATCAAATTTTATGGTATTGTATTCAGAGA